>DWAN01003820.1:0-12920 GCA_018230445.1 Heliconius hewitsoni
AAATCGAATCTTACCTCATAACCATAATGTAGGATCTGGGGCATTCTTTTGCGTATTGCCCTTTGTTAATTTCTGATGCTGTAGGTAGTATTGTAGCATAACAGCGCTTTTAGAACCAATTAAAATTAATAAATAACATTTTATTAAATCAGTGCAAGTAATCAACGCGAAAAGCTGTAGGTACTTATAAATGCTCAAGTGCCTCGCAACGCAGAAATTATGAAATAAAAATATACTCTAGATAATAAATTTTATATAAATACAAATTGATTTTCTAATATTAAAATATGCTATTTATATGTGAACTCAAATCAAAAGTACAGTAGTAGTATATTATACAAATAACAAAATGACGATAAAAGTTAATATATAAAAAAAATATTCAACAATTACTTTTACATTTTCACACAATGACGAAAATTACTGTTTGTATTTGAATGTAATCATTTTAAAACGATTATTATATTACATTTATTTATCTACTCCATACACTGTGACATTTTTGTTACGACGAACGTAATTTAGGAACGCCATAATCAAAGAACTATACCAAGATGAAGATAGAAAAAAAAATTAATGATAAAACTAAACCTTTTAAAATGTGTGTCTCAACTCATATAACAGCTAAGCGTATTAACCTAATTAGCTAACAGTTATAAAAGTTATATGCGGAGCAAAAAATAAAGTAGTTGGAACTAGAAACTATTATAAGTCGAGAGAGAATACTGCTTGAAATGGAACGGTTTCCGCGTTCGTCCGCTGTCAATTGAGTTGACGGCAACTTCCGAACTTATTGTTTTACCACGTTTTACCCTTAGATACCTACTATCTGTTAACTCAGCTTTGCAAAGTATTTTGCGATATTAAAGATTACTATCATTTATTTTATTTTTTTCAGCTTCACGCTGTATTCCGGATAGCAGAGTAGGCAGAGAGAACCTTGTGTTAAGCTCCTCACTTTCCGTCGAAGTTTTGAGGCTTTGCGTTTTGGGTGGCGGAACTCAACACTGAACTTGCTTTTATTATTATTTTACTTTTATTTATTATTGCTTTTATTATAAACAAAAACATGGGCAATTAGCGAGCTTTTTTTTATTTGTGGTTCATTAAAGGACTTAACATACCTAGTGGTTAAGATGCCGCACATTGTCAGCTAGTTAAGGAAACAAAAATGTTATAATACAAGCACTCGCCAGAGTAACTTTATGAATACCTGAACAATAGTGTTATTTGGAATAGGTATATATCATTCATTATAAAATTTATTTTCATCTTATTAGATCGGAACAAAACTGTATTATAGTTGCTCTACTCTACTCTAGACTAGGAAGCAATGACTGTCCCTATTATTATTCGTTGAACACATAAAATATGCTAAAAGTAGAGAACAGAAAGTAGTTTTTTTTTATTTCTGTTATTGATAATATTTTTATTTTAGCCAGGCTCTGCCAAGATAATAGATTAAACGCGGCGTTGAGATCCGCCACACAATATGCAATGTCTTGATTTCATGCAGACAGCTTAACTTGCCAAAGTTATAAACAGCAAATACATATTTTTTGCCAATATTGACACGAATCGAAAATAGTAATCGCAATGACATGCTTTATTAAAAAACCACGTGACCCACATCACTCAACACATTTCAATTAGCCTTATTGGAAATTGGAAGTTCGCTATTAGGCATATTATCATTGCTTTTTTATCTCTCATATTTTTATTACTTAATATTAATTATTATATAATAAGTACGTATATTTAAATATTTTTCTTTAGAAAACATAGAACAACACGTTAACATTTTAATGTTAACGTAATCTAATCTTATAATTCTGTTTGCCTTTGCCATCCAACACGCATTGTGTCAAATTGCGGCGGAAAGCGGAGAACGGAGTGTTATAAAATTGGTAGATATTAGTGTTATCAATATAAGGATTAAGAAATTGATGAAATTATGCTAAATAAATAATAATACATACAATACTGAAATATATTATTTTGCAGCTTACATTCTTTTAGCGATAAGAATCCAATTTCGCTGTGCAAAGATATAAGCCTAGGTGTACTATTTGTTAGCAGAACAATACCTAGAGTTTACAAAGTAAGCATATTTGCCAACAGCCATTGCTTCATAGAACAAAATATTTATAGTAATCTAAATTGTAAATGCCCTTTTTTGTATTTATATTGTGTAACCAGTAAATATTTTCTTATAAAAACAAAAAACTGCTTAAGTGTGAGTTGGACTTGCCCATCGACGCTTCCATACCAAGTTCAGGGTTATACGTCAACGAAAACTACGACTTATACAAGTTGACAGACTTAAGTTTGCGGGTATGTGCACTCCTTTTGTATGAAATTAACTACAAATGTAAGTTTGTAATATTTTTTTTTTCTAAGAAATGCTTTCTTAACTTAACTAATAATGCCCGTAACAAAGTAAGGTTGTTAACGTGACTGGTTGTGGGTTCGATCCCCACTGAAGAAAATGAAATATTAATTTAAATTTATATTTTTATTTATTCGCTCTGAATGAAATGAAGGAAGTGAATGGACGACAAAGTAATCCTATGGTTTCCGTTTATACCTCTTTGAGATACAGAATCCTCAAAACAATATTAAAAAAAAAAGGAATAATAAAAGGAAATCTATGAATTACTTAATCACGCAACTTGACACGCAGGGTATAATTTAGGCGATTTAGTAGAAAACGATGTGGCTTGTCCCTACTAGGACCATACTATCATTACGAAAAGTGTGTTTTCCAATATACATTATTATATTTTTGGTACAAAATTCAAACATAACATATAAGTTTAGTTTTATATATATGTTTAAAAGTAGATTTTGAAAATAAGCTACAACTTGACTGTTTGTAAGTAACTTTGCAGAGGCAATAACGAAGTTGTACACGCTGCTGCCACACTCCTTTTGAAGGACTCAATTTATTTATAAGCATTTAGTTGTATTATGCATTTTAATATTGCGAACAAAATTATAATCGAAGTGCGAAATTTATATGTTAATTTAAAAATTCTTGATAACGCCTCAATTATTTTTTTTTCTTTCACGCTGTATCCCGCATATGATAGCAGGGTATTCAGAAGGAACTGTTAAAACACTCCGTTCCCCACATTCCGCGAAATGTTCGTGGCATTTCGCTGAGTTGATTGCCGGAACACTACGCTGCGCATTGCCGAATTTTCAGAGCGAGAAAATATAAATATTAAATAATTCATTCCGTCCAGTGGCAATTGAACCGAAAATCGTTTACGGCCCCTCTCAATAATTATTATACAGCCTGCATACAGTGGAGTAGGCGATGAGATACCTATGGGATACCTAATATTAAGTAAGCTCTCGAGCGGAGATCGTGCCCACAACCAAAGTGCTTACAGTCACATACTGCTCCACTGTGTCACGATGGCGCATAATTATGTCAACGATAATTATAGTAGAGAAGGTTTAATTATTATTTTAACTAAACACATAGCGCCGTAGTAAGTATATTTTATCTGATGCACGCCATGTTTGTGTTAAGCCCCACTGGTATGATAATTCATTATTTAAAATATCTAGTAGTACGCTTCGTTTGTACGGTTATACAAAGTGGGGAGCTAGTTTTCAGGTATAAATTAGAAATATATAAGAAATGCTATATATTAGCAACTAAGCTCTATTTTTTTCTTAATGTCACGTCTTACTTTTTTAATGTCACGGAGTGTCAGTTCTTTATATCCGCCCGAATTAGGGAATGCCTCCAGAATTTGGCGAAAAGTCGGACGGAGTGTCTTGACACTAGGTTCCCTCTGCCCACCATGCTAAGTGCGGGAAACAGCGTGAAGCTAGAAAAAAAAAATAATTATTTTATTCTTATTAATGAACCAAGTTTAGCTGGCGTACAACCTTTTTGACCGCATGACAAACTGAACACTTAAATAAAAGAGATTTTTCTACCTGAGTCGCTAAAAACTTGGGTCATGTGACTTTTGACACTTGTGAGCACAAAAAAACATCAAATTACATTTTTTTTATAATTCGAATTCGTCTCTTGAATGACCTTGATATGGAAAAATATGTTTACCTGTTAAATATATGCACGAAATTCACTAAAACTTATGTTAAATTGTAAAAAATAAATTGAAGCTATTTATAAAGATTTCAAAGTTATATTATAGCGTATATTTAAAAAATAAACGTACTAAACACTAGATTAGAAACATTTTCCATTATTATTATTATTAGTAATAATATTGTTTTGTTATATCACTATTTATTATATTTAGAAAAAAGTATTTAAGCAATCAATATATAGAAAGAATAATGAAACATGCATACAATCATACACACAACGATTAAAACTGATACACGGAACAACAATGAACAGTAATTGAATTCCGAGGCAATCTTAGTCGGTCCGTAAAACCGGATTACTAGTCCTATCTCCGTGTTGTGCGGAACCCTCCTCTCATCTACGCCCGGTGCATCACGCACGTGTTGCCAGATTAATTGAATGTTTGAACCCGCCGCCTCCTCCGCCTCCGCCCGCATCCACTACACAAACCTATACTAACTACTTATACAGTCCTTTAATTCATAAACTCTATGATGTAAATATATTTATTATAGTTTTGTTGGTTTTTTTTGTTAAATATTAGTTTAAAAGTATTTTTCACGGCACGTCTGGGCGCGGGTCGCAGGGCGCGGGCGGGATCAGAGACGGGCGCGGGGAGGGGCGGGTCGTGTGGCCTCTCGCGCTTAGTACAGCGCTCAGCAGGAGTGTCGGACGCTCGGCTTTACAGTCGCCGACTTTAATATTCTTCGTTTATTTTCTTTTCTATTCGTTTCATTTATCCCACAAAAGTTATAGGGAAGTTTCGCAAGTAGTCCAGTGAGTTGTTCGTGTCACCCCCCATAGTGAGACTTGTGTTATTTTGACAGTGTCACGTGGAATTGAATTGTTACCGGCTCCGGAGTTTAAGTGTTTATAACCACATACGACCTTCATTCAGCCACAGGTAGAGCCGGCGTGTCGTCCCAAAAGTGCGCTAACTTTGTTAGAATTAACAAATAATATAGAATTCGATAGCCTTCCCAGCCAAGTTAAGTGATCAACAGGCGATAAAAGTGAACGCATACGTATTAAAAGTTAGCACGACTAGGCTCTTATAGGAATCCGCTCGGAACTTTGGAAGTACGTGTGGTGTTTTGTGTTTGTAACTTGCAACATAACCTTGTTCAAAATACGCGCGTGTTCCGTGGGCATGCGCAGTAGGGTCCATTAAAGTTATTAATAAGTGGCTCCTAATATTATAAACAAACGTGTGTCCTGTGATTCAGTGCCGGCTCTTCGTGAGTTCTTATGCGCAGTGCGCGAGTGTATTCCCAGTTTCTTTAGCTGTCGTTCTCCAATACGATTTCTGGATATTTTGGATTTCGTTTGAAAGTAACGTTCTCCAGTGGGATTTCGGTGTTTACCTGCGCGCGCAACATTCTTCTTACAAGGTAAGGATTGACAATAACAACTTATGATTTTAGCACATTTTGTATATATTATTTTAATTATAAATATTATAGAATTTTAGTTTAAATTATTTAGCGTTATTATTATATTTTTTTGTTAGTAACGTGACGCTTAGACTTTGTATCTGACTATTGCATGACGTCATATAACATTTAACATTCCACGATTTAGCTTCTTCGCACACTTTAAAATTATATATTCAAAAATTATTTTTACTTCAATGCTCTTATATATAATTTAAAATTTTAAACATGTTCACCTAATAATTAAAATTTCAACAACGACACTTAATATTCCGCGTGGATTTTTTTATAAATCGTAACTGGAGGACTATTTTTGTCTATCGCTCCTTTTAATTAAGAGTTTTAATAACTGTAGGCTTAACGTCCGTACTTCGTCGAGGTAAAGGACCTAGTTTCTATTGTTTCATTCATTCTGCGTTGAACCACAATACCTATATACATATATATGAGCAACCTACTATTTACCAACACTCGGTTTTGCGTGATGAGATTTTAATTTTTTGTCAAATGGGTACATACATAATTATATATTAAAGTATAAAATATGCATCAAAATTACAGAAACTTAGAATATTATGGTAAATTCTAAAAGTGTTAAATATCATTAACCTTGAACCGATGAAAACCAAACTCACATACGAAGTAAATCCGGTGCTGTCTACTAATTTTATTATTCTGGTCAACGAAGCGGCGAAGGTACGGTCACTCACATCGTGCCTAACTAATTCAATTGTTTGCATTTTTGTGCCCTAATAGTTGTTAATAGAGTTCAATTTCGTGTGATTATAAATAGCAATTGTTTCTTAGGTATGGTCTAACATGTCTACATGCACTATTGAAGAAATGATAAAATGTACTGTGCTAATTGCGACATTGGCAGTTGAAACGTTATTACAAAATTTTACAAACGCCAGTTTTATTTTTCAATTTTTGTTTAAGCTAAGAAGCTTAAACAAAAATTTAAGAAAAGATTCTATCTTGCAGTGGATAATATAGGATTTTATACCATAATTTGACACTCCTTACGTTTTATCTTGTACTTGAAATGGGTATGGGTATGGGTTTGCTCGATTTACCATAGAGCTGTCCGAGAGTAAGAGCTTACAAAAATAAGATAATATTTTTGTTTTTGAATAACGAAATATCATTTTGTATCTACTTTGACTATATTTAGTAGATTATTGGTTGATACAAGTATATTGATTTTTTCATATTCACTACAGTTTACAGATTGCAGGGTAAGAAATAAATAGAAGTATAAAAAAGATCAGCTTTTCGCTGCATCCCACACACAGCAGAATAGGCAGAGGGAACCTAGTATTAAGACCCTCCGTTCTCTATTTTCCGACACCAGAGCGAAGAAATGGAAATATAAATTTAAGTAAATATTTTTTCTCGAGTGAGGATCGAACCCACAACCATTCGATTTTACAGTCACACTTTGTGCCCCGCACCATGACTGGCATCGACTGAATAGAGATAATAAATAGAAATATAATATTATGCATATATTTGTATACACATACAATATTTACTATAAATATTGCATTGCATTACACGAACAACACAACAGTATATTTAAAGATAAAATAATTATGACATGTGTTAAACCGATTTCGACAATGTTATTGTTTTAAAACCTCACACCATTACCATGGAGCTGATTAATTAATTTAAACTCACGCTTACCATTAAAACCTATTAGCGCTCCCAAGCTTTTATTGGTCCGTAAATAGTTTTTAAAATGAAAGAGTATTTTTAAAAGGGTTCTTTTTATTGTCTGTTTAATTAGATCCAGATTAAATAAACTTTGCGATGCTTTTTTGTAAACGGTATTTAATATTTATAGAGGTATATTCACTATTGTATTATATCATTGTTTCATGATATTTTGTATATCTGTTTATTAAAATATTTTTCATTCATTTTGTTCATGAAATATAACTTTATTCAATCAAAAAAAATACAGACTTAATGTGGTCCATGTGATACTGAATTCTTCAGCAGAGAAGTGCTTTAGCTTATTATTTACTAGCATTTACCTACGGCTTCGCTTTCCTTAATAAATGGTATATCCAACGAAACAATAATATTTTATTTTGAACTAGGAGTTTCTGAGATGAGTGCGTTCAACTAAACAAACTCTTCAGCTTTATAATATTTGTATAGTAATATAGATGAGGCATAGGTTCACACTCCGTATTATATGTTATACAGAATTAAAATTTAATCATATTTAATAATAAGTAAAAAAATAAAACGCTTTTCTTAGGTAAGTTATTCACAAAATATATACATTACTCTGTTATTATTTTTATATGGATCTTACGATTCTTAATATCATTGAACAAGCAAACGAAAAGATGACAAACAAGTTTCAACAAAACTTGTATAACTACATTATTTTAACCAATTATAATAAATATAGAATTTTAAATATTGTGAAATACACTAAGCCAAATAATAGTTTAAAGTTTTATGTTTCCTATTTTAAATTGTAGTTTTTGTTAAAGATATCAAGCAATTATATGTTCATCAAATAAAGAACGAAATAAAAAACATGACCTTAATATTGCAATACTGCCTGGAAATAAAAATAAAATAACAAAAAAAATACTTGGTTTGCGTACTTTTTAAATGAGTTATTTATAAAGACATATTTACTTTTATTTCCACACATCGTATTATATAATATTAAATAATTTATAGCCCCGAGGTACACAACGCATGGAAGGATGGAGAACAACAGGCCCGACTGCTGCTATTAAATTTCAAGTGACCCAGCCTCGCGCATATGCAATGAATGGCTACGTCAAAAACAGGAAGTTATTTTTCAGAGCTTTGAAGCTCGTCACTTAATCGAAAACGTAAATTTCTTCGGGCTATTTCGCTGAAAATGAACTTTAAACCACTCTTGCCCCGTAGTTCAATGCATCTCTCGCTTTTAACGGGTTAGGTAGAGTAAACTTAGTATTTAAACGCACTGTTCTCAACTTTAAGCTGTCGTGGCGCAGTGGTTAAGTGGGATAGATTCTCACTTTTCATCGTACCGATAGACAGCGTGGCGTTGAGCTCCGCCTCAAAATTGGGCTCTGGGTAGAGAACCTTGCTATGCAGGAAGAAAAGGACACACAAAAGACCCTGCGAGTTGGGTGGCAAAACTCAATGCCGTATTGAGCAAATAAATATAATATAAATTATAAAATAACTGATAAATAAAACCGACTATGCAAAATCGTCAAGTTTCACTGAATATTGTTGTTTTACTGTTTACTCATTTAGAAATAAGAACGGCGCAGTATTAAAAGTTGTTTTGTTTGAATTGCTGGCTTTTATATTTTTATTTTTAAAGAGACAAAAGCAAAGTTAATATTTAAACGGTTAGTAGACAGACATACAACGACGTTACTTAACTTTTATTCCTGATTTTTCCGTAATGGATATTTAAGTGATATTATAAACATGTTCAAAGCGTGATGAATAATAATGTATTTTATTTATTTATTTTAATTACAAGTATTGTACATATTAATCTATAATATACGTACATGTAATGTAAGAATCATTATAAATTATTTGTCAGCAGTTATAATTTGGTCATCGAGAAATTAAAACTTTGACACTTTAAAGAAAATCATTATTGTTTTGTATTTTTTTTTTGTATTTTTTGGGTTTTAGTGACAGAATGTTTGACTGTAGATGCAATAGTTGTAGGTTCGATTCCCACTCGGGGTAATGAGTAGTTTAAATTTAAATAATTAAAAAATAATACATTTAAAAGGGAACGGAGTGTTTAGCACTAGGTTCTGCTCTGCCTTATGTAGGGTACAACATGAAGCTAACTATTAAAAATATTATTTTCGAAGATATTTCCAGTACAACATGATTGACTAAACATGGTTACGATACATACGTTCTGAAGAAAAATATACGTTCACCTGCGAGGTCGAATGTCATGGATTTTGTAAGTCTCAGCCATTTAACATTACCCATCGCTAAATAAGTGTATTTGATCATTAATTTAAACAACATATTATTGCACGTATGTTACTGACGATATTCTAGAATAAATATTAAAAAATATTTATGAATTTTAATGCTTGTAATGTGTAGTATAATAAAACCAATATTTACTTATAGTGAACGCCATATTCTCTTGTGAGATCATCCACCGGTTTCAACATCAAACATGCATTAAAAATAAACCTAAAATTTATAACAGCAACATAAAGAGCAATAAAAATAGTATTTTTGATTGGATATAGCAACCGGATCTGGGCTCGCCTCGCGATTCCCGGCGGCACAGACGGACAGATTATATATGTTTCTTATGTCATCGATTAATTTGCGATTCGGTACTCAATGTTTGAATTGAACCGTGATCTATGAACATGATTTCATTCAACAAACATCTGTTATATGGCAGAAGGTCATAGAATTTATAGCTTATCTGTATAATTGATAGTATTTTTATTTTGTTTGTTTAAGTATTCCCATATACACATTGTTACTATATTAAGTCTTATTGAATATATAAAGTTTTGTATTTTTTTTTATACTGTGCTAGGGAAGAAAGAGAACATACGGAGCCTACTGTCAAGATACTTCGTTCTCCGCATTCCGCGCGAATTCAAGACATTGCGTGAGTGATGAAACTCAACGCCAAGTTTTGTTACCTAAGCAGGTTAATAAAACAATTGATTTAATATCCACTGTACTGTACTTTAAAAGTTGTTTTGCAAAATAATTTAAGATATATGAAGAAACTTAAATTATCTATATTCTATTTTAGAAATAATTGCTAAGCGAAAATAATATGAAAGGAAAAATGTTGACTGAGGTATAGATAGACGCATGCAGAGCCGCAACCGCTGATGGTAAAAGTAATGGTGAAATTTGGATAAAAGTTTATTTTCATAAAGTGAACACCCAAAAGAAGAAACTTCGAATTTTAAAAGATTGTATTTAAAGTTTGTAAAAAATAAAATTCATACGCTTAGAAATATTTAATTGAACATGTGTTTCATAGTTTATTAGAAGTCACTGGGCTAAGGGTGCAAATAAGCGGGCGAAGGCTGCGCGTGTCCGCTAGTGTATTATAAATTGACTTATGCGATTTATTAACTAACCGGCACGATAAATATTCATATTAATTAAATTCTTGAATAATCACTGTGGAATTGAAAATCACATACAGGAAGTAACAATATAACTAATACATAAATTTTGAATTATACCGTCAAGGTTAGCGGCCTTGGTTATAGAGCAGTGTATAAATGCACCTTAAACTATAAATATAAAAAATGATACATTTGAATTAACAATATTAGGAAATATTCCCCTCTTTTAATGACGCGGGCGCTGCAACGCTGACTCTGGCAGACCGCCGTAGCTGACAGTCACGGCAAATATCAAAATTGTAAGAGGGAAGCGATCCACGCTTAGTTAACTTCAATCGTGCAGCGGCGGGGAGGCCGAACAGTAATTAATTACCGCTGTCACAGACAAGCGGGGCTAGGTAAGTCGTCTGAGCAAAACTAGATATATATAGGTCGTCCTCGACAATTTGTCCAAACTTCGCCAAAGAACCGATTGGTTCGGAAAAGCGCTTAAGACAAACACTTGTAGATACTTAAGCGAGATCAGATAACTTTTCTCTCCCTGAAAATGTTTAGTGACTCGTTTTATCCGTAGGTATAAGTATATATGTACGTATGTTTGATTTGCATATAACATTTTAATATAAAGTTTCCAGGCACAGTATTGTCAGCCGATAATGGTGTACGATACACTACAATAGAACAGAACTGCACGAGGATGAAGTTGCAAAAGTGTGCAACTGAATTCTGCAAACTAGAGTAGATACGAGTACGTCTCCAGCGAGTCGTACGTAATGCGCTCGATAATATATTCAGATCGCATTTATTCGCAGAGCCATAGCCGACGAAACAAGGTTTTGTTAGTACAGCCGTGAGACAATCCCCGTTGGCTACATTTTGACACGGCTTTAAGCAAAGAATACGGCCAACCTTGAAGTAGACACTGAGAAGACACTACGGTGCAACCGTTCACGCACGCTTCATTGTCCGAGACATTAAGGCTCGACTCGTCTACGTAATTTTCCTAAACGAATTTGCTCAATAATTTATATAACTATAGTTATTCATAAAAATTTCCACCATTTTATTTAAATACTTGTCACGGCTGTAGAGTTTTTGACGGTGTAAGTTTTGAAGTAGCACTTGTCCCGTTTAAACTAAGTAAGTAATTCAGAGGAAGTCGTCGTAAAGTTTTATTGAAAATTTCAAATTCTAAGCGCTTCGCTGGTTCCGCAGACAGGAGAACGTGAAGAAATGAAATTTTTTCTCGTATTGTATCTGATCTAATCATATCCGATATGTTATAGATTGCCTATCATGCCAACATTTTTATTATACTAAAGTGGAAGTTGTTTGTCTTGCGTTTCGAACCTCTTATACCTGGCCTTAAACTTATTGTTAGAATTGTCGAGGTATATTTTCCGTTTATTAAGCGCATGTTATGGGTCTCAAGTTTCGGATTGTTTAAATAGGATCGGCGTTGTTAAGGAGGTTAACTCCATAATTAGCGAGCTGTAGAATATAATCCTTGCCTGTTTGTTGTAATAAGATCAACAAAGGTTTATACTCCGATAAGAGAATATCCCTCGTTTTACGTACATATATCACAACAATGTCCATAGCATGTGTGCATTGATGCGCGATTAAAATTATGTATCTATTATTCAAAACTAAAACATTAATAATGATTATTATTTATGCATGAGCTTTACTTTCTTTTTCTCCAAACTTCTTTTCTAACGACATGACTCTAACTTCTTTTCTAGAACGGTTATAATCAATACAATTTTTTAAAGGCAACGAGTTTGTTTGTTTGAATGCACTATCCTTTTTATCTCAGGAAAAACCAATGAAGTTCGAATTGAAAAAATCTTTTGCATTTCGATATTACTCATAATACCTGATCAGATCAGATCAGTTTTATTTTTCTCTTAAAATGTTAAATAATAAAATAATTACGTTCACACATGCTATATTTACCTTAAAGTATGTTACGAAATGAACTGAAAATTATCTCACTCAATATGCCAGTGACATGTTCCTAACCTTCTATATAATTCAAAGTTATAATTGGTAGAATGAGTGCCGATTACGGGTTCACGCTTCACCCGCGTCCGTAGCGGAGGCTGACGTAAATTAGTTATCAACTATATAAGTGATACTTCCATCACTATCAGATCAATCTTCTAAAATGTATATTGTTATTTATATAGAAATAATTAGATTGATAAAAATCACTATTTTACCATTATTCGTGTAAATCGTCATTGAAAT
>DWAN01003821.1:0-12919 GCA_018230445.1 Heliconius hewitsoni
GTCTTTCACAACGTTCCCTCTGCCTACCCTGCAGTGTGCGGGATACAGCGTGAAGTTGATGTATATTATACAAGCACTTCTATATTTTACTTTAAAAAAGTTTTGGCATAATTTTGACAATGATTAGTAGATTTTTTAAATTCCAATATATTTATGATCACAATAATATAGAAAATATAATTAAGATATTATCCTAATATCCCAACTCCTGCATATTATAAACATTTCCATCGACTGTACTGTTGTTTGTGTAAATACATCCTATTGGATGATGATGATGATTATCCAATAACACATACAAAAAAAGTGCATTTTGAATTGTTTTTTTCATAATTATATAAAAAAAATAAGTTTCATGCTGTATCCCGCACACAGCAGGGTAGGCAGAGGGAACCTAGTGTTTCGGACCTAGGATTTGAACACAACGGCGCGCTATGCCTCAACACCAGAGCACAGAAATGAAAATATAAATTTAAATAAATATTTCATTTCCTCGAGTGGTGATTGAGCCCACAACCAGTCGCGTTTACAGTCACACATTGTCCTCTTTTTAAAATTAAAATCAACAATTATTAACCTGATTTATAACGTGATTATCCCTCCCTTGCGTATTGGTGAGGATCTGAACCGCATTTGTTACAATGGGATCCTCGCTGTCAGCGAACCACACCGGAGGAGTGTTGGGGTACGTCTCCTGTAAAGAGTAGATGCAATGTAAAAATTTGTGTATAGTGTGTTTCATTTTTTTTTAGCTTTACACCCGAACTTTATATCCCGAACATAATAGGGTAGGTAGAAGGAACCTGGGAACCTAGTGTTAAGACGCTCTGTTCCCATTAAGACGCTTCCGTTTCCCACATTCCGCCGAATTATAAAGGCATTGCGTGTTAAGTGGCAAAACTCATCAACGACGTTAGTGCAAAGAAATAAAGACATAATATTTTCTTTCTTCTAGTGAGAATCGAACTGACAACCTCTCGCATTTACAGTGCCCTTGCGCCACGACTGGCCTCTCTTTAACGTAAAATATATTATAAAATAAAATGTTCACTACATATTTTTTTTCTTTAAAAAAAAAGAAACTTCCTACTAATTTACGTTCAAAATGCAATTAACATATTTTATCAATTTAAAATCAAATACATAATATAAAATTTGTAATTAAAATTGTTTAAAAAAAAGAATAACATAGGAAACATAAGAAACATAACACAAAATAGTAAAATACGAGTCGGAAATAATTTACATACTATAAGCGCCGATATTTTATGAATAACCTTTAATGTCAATACTCACTTGTCAAGTACACGAAATTAGTGCGAGTTTTTTTTTATATTAGAAAGGAAGTGAATATGTTAATTTATGGTTTAGATTTTTTTTCTTAACCATAAATTAACATATTTGAATCGTTTCTCATTTTCCGTCAAATTCAGGATGCATTTCGTGTTCAATCAACGCAGCGCCTTCCCTCATTATAAGGGCGAAGAAAAAAAATTTAAAATTTAATCTCCTAAGTGGAAATCGAACTCACAACCCGTCACGAAAGCACCACAGGACAGTGATTTAGTTATAATTTGATTCACGAAAAGAAAAAAAAGAAAAAAACAATTTTTTTTACAACGTCCAGCTTTTGGCAGTTATCATAAATTAAATAATTTTATAACTACACAGCCGAATATGGAAGTATTCATTATGAAAAGTTCCAACTATACCTCTGAACTGCAAAAAGATGTGCTATAAAACGAGTATTATTTTTTTTAACTTCACGCTGTATTAATCAAGGCATGCACAAGGAAACTAGTGTTAAGACACTCTGTTCCCCACTTTCCAAGGCATTTTGTGGGCGTGTTGAGGAGTAGCGGAACTTAACGCCACATTTTGCCTCGGCAACAAAGCGAGAAAATGAAAATATTAAACCGATATTTTCTCCGAACCGATCTCACAACCTGTCTCACGTTTACAGTCACCTCTTGTGCCTTGATTATTTAAAAAAAAAAACATTCTACGTAAATAATGTAAGATCCACAACGTAATACAAAATCAATTACAAACCTTAACGAGAAAGAATAAAAATTAAGCATACTGATACTAACTAGCTTCTCTATTTATTGAGACACAAAAAAACCACATGCTGCGCCCACACATGGCCATGTCTATCGATTATCCTCAAACATTGTTTAAAAACAATGATACTTTTAAAATTTGACTCTAATAAGTAATAGTTGAATAGTAAGAATAAGTCAAGCTTAAGATAAACTATTCTCCTACATAAGACAAACGTGAATTTGAACCCATCATGACTATCATTTAAAGTATTGTTCCAATTAGTCAGAAAGTCTCGACTAGTGTATGGCACAGTGGCATGATAAATAATAATATAAAATAGAATGTGAATTGTATAAGACTTCTATACTTTTAATCGGCTTCTTCTTGTCAATAAATTAACAATAATATATATATATTAGTTTTATATAAGCACAACTGTTCAAATGTAGGTAGGTTCCATTGCTTACGTCTTTATATAATAAATAATGAAGAAAAAAAAAATTACAATATCAAATAACAATTAAAACACAAGATGAGTGTTCAATTTGCTAAATATAACAATTATCTATCTTTCATTAGTTTTATTTCCAGCTTCTTAGCATTGCACTTTGCCTTACTACAATAGATAAATTAATATGATAAAAAGCCATTATTAAATATAACATGCAAATTATATATTAATACATTTAGTTAAATTAAACTACAGCAATTACTATTATGTCAATATCTATAGAACAGTCAAGACTCTAGAGTATTAATTTCCATAAGTAAATAACAGAAATAGAATTCATTCCACATTTACAAAGACAAAAAGTTGAATATAATATGTCGCCCTTTCATTAACACAGCGCTAAGAGACCTGACACAAGGTAAGAAAATTATAAATAAATAAAATATTCCAAGTGTTCATAGAGAGCAAAAGAGTGTAAGAACTCAGGTCTTGTAGTGTCCAATTATATTCTTTTTAGTGTCAGTGCAGTGTACAAAGAGTGGCCTGGATATGGGGAGAAAGATGTCAGGAGCAGATTCACTTGACCCACTTGCAGTACAATGAGTACTACGGAATAGATATGTTGACATGTCTACAACTACAATAGCTAGGAATTAATATGTATTAACAAGATATGTAAATAATGTAATCATAGAACCAGACAAACAGGTGTAATAAAGAGGATCAAGAGCATATTAAACATTATTTATACGGAAAATTAATTACTTTGTTAATCAATATAATTTTTGTCATGTCATATTGTCAAGACTTGTCAAGCATACTTCACCCAAATAGACATGATATAAACAAATAAATCAGTTTCACACTGTATCCCGCACTGCCGAATTCTGAAAGAATTGTGTGTTGAGTGGCGAGAACTCAACACCACACTTATGCCTCGACACTAGAGCGAAGAAATAGAAATCTAAATTTAAGTAGATATTTCATCTCCTCGATTGGGGACCGAACCCACAACCATTCAGTTTTACAGCCACACTTTGTGCCGCTGCGACTGTCCTCTAGACATGATATAACATTCCCTTATAAAAAACATATTAAAGTAAATAATTAAGTCAAAAAATATATTATGTCACTATAATTAATATTTCTTGCTTGAAATCTTTGTGCTACATCTGACTACAAACACAATTGTTGTGGGTTTGATTACTACTTGAGGAGCATGATTGTATGTAAATTATTTATTTCCCTGCAGTAGTAGAAAAAGTGTGGTGTTGAGGTCTGTGGATCAACATGTAATATATCAATATCTTTGTTAGAAAGTGGATTGCAGTGTAAGGAACTATGTAAGGAACATAGTGTTGAGACACTACACTGTGTTGTTGCCTATTCAACTATAAATACAAATAAAAAAATATTGTAGTTTTCTAATTTTCTTCATATTTAATATATCATAGCAGACTACTAAAAACAACTTGGTCTAAATAAACACAATAATACTTACACACTAAAATGGCAACCTGATTTTTTTTAATGATTAACATAAAAATCAGGAAATACTACTAGCAAAAGTTGTATGTGATTAGTACATAATGATTTAGCGTTAAATCATAGATAAAATGTGATTTTATTGCCACCATCTTTTTAAACAACAAAATGTTATTATAGTTATGTGTCAATAATAGAATAGTTTATATTGTAAGCATCTAAGCAATAGCAATTTAATTTATTTATTTTTAGTTTAATAATAATAAAAAAAACACCTTCACTCCTTGAACACTTCGTAGCAAAGTAACCAAAAATAATAATAATATAATTTCACAATTTTCACTTTATAAAGTGATTATACTATAGCATATCTAAAAAAAAATTTGACGTTTTTTTTATTAACAATATAAATATTGTATAAAATATCTCCTTTTGAAATGACTACAGCTTCATGATTTTTCCAGCATATCAAAGTGAAGTAAATTCACAATGAACTTTTTCTAACAGAGTTAAGAAATGAAAACAATTTATATATAATCAGTTCCTTGAGTAGGGATAGATACATAACCACACCACCACACAACCACACACAACACAACACCAGCACCATGCTGTACCAGGGTACAATGGCAGCCTCAAAATATCTCTTAAGGTGTCATTATTTTATATAAATAGTATTTAGTTTTTAGTCTCTGCCACACAAATGATAGGAAACCACAAAAAAGTATATAAATATTTTGACAATATAACATTTTATTTAAAAATCAATTTTTTACTTACAATAATATACAAGTAAAAATGAGTTTTATTTATGGAATTACAAAAAGTTTCAAAATAACATAAATTTTTATTCTATGGTATTTTAACAATATACATTGTCAACAGTTCTTGCAGATATTTTGTTATCAGAAAAAAAAAGTTTAACTTATAATTCTTAAACTTGAAATCTTTACATCAGTTACCACAAAAAGCAGGTAGCCAGCATGACTAACAGCCTTTGTCCTAAAATCGCGCATCTATACCGTTATTTGAGCAAAACAGACATTACCCTCAATAAATGTAGCTGTAAAGAGTCTCGCATACTGAATAGACCACTGAAACTTAAATAATCGATACGATGATTCGTCATGGACCCGTAAAATCATTTAGAAAGAAACGTCATACTATGATGAAAAACCTGCGCACATAGCGAAAACGTTTACAAGTAATTTACGTAAATAAACAATCGAAGTGGTTTTCGCACTTTCGTGTGGCAAAGCACGCGATATGAACAATTTCACAAGGAAAATAATCACTTCCGTAAACCTTTTGTTGACAGCCCTGCCCCCATAAACACGACCCTTTGTCCGAACTAACGATAATCAATACGAACCATCATTAATTTGAAGACGGAATTTTTATATTTCTTAAAGGCTAAAGAATAGAACAATCTACTCACAGTGATATTTGCGTGGATTTCGTATTTCTTTCCATTTTTGCCAACGAATCTGCAGGTCAGTTCGTCGACACTAGCTGACATTATCTGAAACCGTTCATGGTTTTTTGGAAACACTTGTTCTAAAGTCTTTATTTCTAACTTAAGTGTATTTAAGCAAGCCATTAGTGTATTGAAACACTAATTTTTAAACTAAATAACTATTTGCCACATTAGAATACATAGAAATACATTTACGTTCACTCCCGACCAAGCAAAATGGCGGAACGCAATGGCGGACAACTACAAATACGAAATATCGACGATAGAGGGCGTTCATATAAATAACATCGTCTTTCTCACTTTATGGACATGTGCTCCTATAAGCATATATAAATATCTATTGACATATAGATAAAAATAATATTTCGTTTAGTGTTACAATTTACTATTATTATATTTTGATAGTTTTACTATTTTGATATTTAATAAAATTACAATATGTATTGTGTTACATATTCGTAAACATTTGAATTATTAGAAACTCGGCTCTTCTTGATTATCGCTTTTTACATACATTAGCCTATCTTCTATTTTATTTTCTATAAAATAAAAATTATTGACATGTTAATTTTTTGCAAGATTGTTTTTTAAGAAACAAAAAAGAAATAATTAATGTCTTGTAGCTTATTTTACGTTTTGTTAGCTACATAAATAAGATGATATTATAAAAATAACGGATAATCTTCTTTCATAATTAGTTTTATTAAAGTTTTTGTTTTAATAAACTTACAGCTCTGAACTTTATAGTTCAGTCAAGTTTTAACTATGTAAAATCACAAATGTCATATGTCAATTGTCAATTAATGTTTATTTATGTTTTGGAGGCCACGCTTGAAAGTGAAACATCATAATTCACAAGTTTCACTTCAAAAACTATATTATATTTTTTATTATTCAGAAATATGTAAGTTTAGGTTGAGTTATTATCGTTTTTTTTAATGTGTTTTTAAATATTTATATTATTATCGCTTTTAAATTGGAGTTTGTAACAAAAGTGTTAAAAATATGAGCAGAAAATCTCGAGATTATTATGCATCGTCGAGGAGAAAAAGGTCTCGTTCTGATGAAAGAAGTTTGACAGAAAGCCATAAAATTAGAAAACATAGTCCATCGTCCACAACATCTAATAGTGAGTTGAGTTTTTTAGACTATAAGAAAGATTTAAATAAAATGATAACATACAGTAATGACTCAAATACTATAATAAATAGTCTTGACGACTTTTGGATATTTGTAAAGAAATACGAGGACACTTTAAAAAAAGCTGGTAAATCTATTATAGATATAGAAACCAAAGATGGTGCAGTTACTGAAAAAGAAATTCCAAAATTATTTTCTAAGCATTATTGCATAAATTTTAAAAGTAAAATGAAATTTATTGACACAGTTTATGATGAGAGGGAAAAGAAGAAATTTGACAAAAAAATGTTTGATGTATTTCTAAATATAGTTTCTATATATTTAGATTTCAAGAATAAAGAGAAATTTGAGAAACTAAGAAAACTAAGGAAAGCTCAAAATGATCTTCCTGTTGCTAAGTATAGGTTTGTTTTAAATGTAATTTAACTTAAAATTAACTACTTTTTAATTGTAATGAATCAGTCTTTATTGTAATTTAAAGAGATTATTTGATAGAATTTTACGAATAAAAAAAATTGTATACAAGGCCACCAGAAGTATTATAAAATTTTGTGTTGTACCGAAGATGTGTGTACCAATAACTACCTTAATAATAATAATAAGAAGTAAAATATGATTATAAAAGAAAGCAATATTTGCTTTGTTTATGAATTATGATACTAGAATAAAATAAGAAATAACTACCACTACCACTCCACAAATTCATTGTGAAGGTACCAGGTTAATCACATTTCAGAGTTCAGACCATTGTGTGGGTATTTGATTTTCTGCAGGATAATATGTTAAGACTCTGCAGTAGGCAGTATTATAATAATAACTCGATATAGTAGGACATATTTAAGTTGTTATATCCTTCCTTAACCAACTAACATGAACATATTTATATTTATTTGTAAATATTAGAAACTATATTTTATGATAATCAATTATTCTATACAATATAATATTAGTATATGTGTACTATTGCGTATATATGTATGTATTATGTATATAAGTATGTATGTTTAAATATATAAAGCAAGTACACCCTCTACCGATGTACTTGCTCCTACAAGGTTGCCTTTTGCCCATGACAGAGATCCCTTATAGCTTATATAAGGCTGCCTGGTATGCATTTTCTTATGTAATTTTTTTTTTCTTTTTATTTTGTAGTGTACAATATTTTTTTTTTTTATTTATTTATTCAGCCAAATATTAAATAGTAATCAAATATTTGTTATTATATTCTGTCTAATTATTATATTTTTCATTTTACAGAAATGAAATAGTATCAGCTGTACAAAATGAAAAAGTAGTTATTGTTGCTGGCGACACAGGATGTGGTAAATCAACACAAGTACCTCAGTATTTGCACACAGCTGGATTTCAGAACATTGGTAATGGCCTTATTATTATAATTTGGAAATAATTTATTTTAAGACATCATTTTTGCTTAAAAATTTTTTTATACAGAAGCATTTTTTTAATATAAAATTTTAATTATTTAATAAAAATTATTGTAATTTTTACTTCATAAGTATACATAATTTTTTTAGCGTCACACAACAGCAAGAAAATAGGCAGAGGGAACTTCGAAATGTAGTTGTTCACTCGGAAACGTAAAGACACCTCCATTCCCCACTAAGCCAAATTCTAAAGGCATTGTGTATTGAGTGGCAGACCGCTTTGCCTCGTTCTCAGAGTGAGGACCTGCGCCATGACTGGCCTCTATTTTCATTTATAACCATATATATATTAAAATTTTTGATGTTCAGTGGCGGTACTTAACGCCACACTTTGCCTCGACACCAGAGCAAAAACATAAAAATATAAATTTAATTAAACATTGTATTTCTTTGAGTCCCTAATCAAACCCACAACCAGTCGCGTTTTCATAGTCACACTTTGTGCCCCTGTGCCACGACTAGCCTCCAGAATTCGGCGGAAAGTGAAGTCTCTTAACGATGAGCTCCTTCTACATGAGCTTGGGTGAACATGATAAAAAACTTATTTTTAATATATATTTAATGTAATTTTTAGCTTGCACTCAACCCAGAAGAATAGCTTGTGTTTCTTTATCGAAACGTGTTGCATTTGAAATGCTAACACAGTTTGATACAAAGGTTGGATATCAAATAAGATTTGAAAAGAGCAAGACGGCAGATACCAAAATATGCTTTATAACAGAGGGTTTATTATTAAGACAGGTACATTTTTGATTATGATTTATTTGGTATTTAAAATTTAATTTATATTTTTTTATATAGACACTGTCTCTGGTCAGCGTGTTGTTTGTTGCTGCCCAGATTAGACTTTAGGCTTTTTCCTATTTTTGGCTATTTTCTTGGTGAGTAAACAATATGGAAAAGTTCCTTGTGCGGCCACGACAAGAAACAATACAAAAAGAAATGGCTATTGTGATATAAGATTTGACTGTAAACATGGCAATTGTGATTTTAATCAGCTTTAGGAGGAATTAATTATTTTTATCTTTATTTGAGTTTAATAAAATAAAGAAGAGGGTTGAGTTTCAACACCTGACATACTGGGTGAAATTTTTTCAGAAAGCTGAAGTGTCCTGACGTTAGGTTCTTTCTGCTTACACTTTTATAGTATGCAGAATATAGTGTAAGAAAAAATATATATTTACCTATAGATTATTCTATTTTAATACACAACATTGAGGATAGTATATATTTAAATTATCAGAACTATATCTAAATAAAAAAATAATTTGGAATAAAAAAAAATATTCAGTCCAATATTATAAAACAAGGTATAAATAAATGATCAAAAAATAAATGAAACACATCATTATCTATTTTAACTTTTATTATTATATGTATAACAACCATATTCCGCACAAATTTTGAAACTGTGAGTGCCTGAAATATCATAGCAAGAAAATAATAACTCTAGTGAAAATTAAACACACACTATCTTATTAACAGTCAGATGCTATACCACTAAGCCTACTAAGCCACGATGGTGTCTATATGGTATTATATATTGTTAATAATTTCAGATGTCATCAGAAAATCTACCAAACTATGATGTAATAATACTTGATGAGATACACGAAAGGCACCTCATGGGTGACTTTTTGCTTGGCATCCTAAAATGTCTAATACATACAAGAAGTGATATTAAACTAGTGCTTATGTCTGCAACCATCAATATAAAGCTGTTTGAAGATTACTTTTGCAAAGAAGAAGCTGTTGTTATACAGGTACGTACAGAAAAATAATATTTATAATAATTATGTTGAGGCCAGCCATGGCACAGGGGCACACAGTGTGACTGTAAAAAGGACTGGTTGTGCGTTCGACATTTTATATTTCCTTAGCTCTGGTCTCGAGGCAAAAGCGCGGCGTTGAATTCTCCCACTCAACACGCAATGCCTCCAGAATTCGGCAGAAAGTGGGGAATGGAGTGTCTTAACACTAAGTTCCCTCTGCCTCTGGATATATTGTGAAGCTGATTTATTTTTTTATTTATTTTATTATGTTAGAAAAATATTATCTTTTGTAAACTAATGTGTTTAGTTAAATGCTTTTTTTTTGTTTAGGAATACAAATATTTTGCAAATATATATATTTTAAATATTATGTTTTCCACTTTGCTTTTATTTCATAGCAAAAACTAATTAGTGTTACTAAAATAATTATAATAATTAAAATTCATTGCAGCTTCAAGTTTTCCAATTTTCGAGAGATTGTGTATGCCTCGCTTTATTTACCAGAGTGGAAATAAAAAAATTAAATATAAGTAATCCTCGAAACGCAAATCATCGGAGTCGGAATAAAACCTACAACCATAGCATTTAGAGTCCGATGTCCCATGGGCGACTAGTGCCTCAATAATTATAATTATAATATTTAATTATGTAAAAACATCAATTTTTTTTATTTGAAAAAGTTATGTATAATATATGTGTTTCGTCCACATAGGTTCCCGGAAGGTTACATCCCATTGAATTGAAATACAAGCCCGTATTGATAGAAGATAAACCATCGAGAGATGATCGACTTGATCCTCAACCTTATGTTCAAATAATGCAGTTGATTGATAGTAAATATCCTAGTAAGTAAAATGTTATTAATCGTTATTATGAAATACTTTCTATTGTATGAATTCATATAATGTTATATCAAAATTAACTTATTTTATTATTTATTTTATATTTTATAATTATTATTTAATACCTGTATTTTTTTCTTAATCTTTTTTGTCTGAATAATAGGCTCGGCACGTAGAATCTAATGTTATAACACTGTGTTCCCACACTTTCCTCTCTATTTTCGAAACATTGCGAGTGGCGGAACTCTACGGCGCATTTATCCTGTTACCAGAGCGAAATAATAATAATAAATAGTTGGCCCCGAGTGGAAATCGAACACACAACTGTCACGTCAACAATGAAAGATTGCGCCATACATCCCCAAATTTATTTATCTATACATAGATGAATAATATCATATCGAACTAAGCAATATTATAATTAATTATACAATAATTAATTTAAACAATATAATAAAATTCCAGGTGACGAAAGAGGTGATTTATTAATATTTATGTCGGGTGTTCAAGAAATAACCGCAATATGTGATGCTGCTCAACAATATGCAGAGAAAACAAAAAATTGGATAGTTTTACCATTGCACAGCGGCTTGTCTCTTATAGAACAAGATAAGGTATGTGTTATAGTAGTGGTTTGAATATTTCGTTCCTGCACCTAGAAGGGTACGCAAAGGGAAGTTAGTCACTTAGTGTTAAGACTCTCAGTTCCCGTTAAGACATTTCCATGCTGAATGAGCATAGGGATTTTAGTGTAAAATCACTCTCTCTTCCCAAAAATCTGCGTGTTAAGTGACGGTAATCAACCCCCGTTTACGTTTACCTCCGAAAATTACTCTCCGCAGAGGTCTAACATCAAGAGCTGGTTCACTGGGTCATTATAATAATAATAGGTTTTTCTTACAGGTTTTTGACTATCCACCAGAGGGCGTCAGAAAATGTATAGTGTCTACTAACATCGCTGAAACTTCAGTGACGATAGATGGCATTAGATTCGTTGTGGATTCGGGAAAAGTATACACAAAATATAAATATATACTAGTATTAGTTAGTTAGTTAGTCGGTCGGTCGGTCGGTCGGTCGGTCAGTCAGTTAATATTTTAGCATAAAATATAAAAATATTTTTGCAATACAAGAAATTATATATTTACAATTTTTTAAAGTATTCAAATTATGTTATATAAATATATATGTGAACTAGTAATTCATAAAATAAAAAATTTTTTTCTTAGAAAACATGAAAAAAATTACATAATGAAACCCTATGTAGTAGAACTTGAACTCGCACCATATGTGCTACAAGCTACGTCGACATTTTTATATGTTGCTTCAACTTACAACTTATTTTTGTTGCTACAATATCACAGACAATTTTACAAATTTTCATTAAATATTTTTAACATTTTCAAAGTACACTTCCACACTCGGTAAAGAAAAATACTTCTTTTTAAAAAACGTTAAAATGGAATACTTTTCTTTCCTAAGTAAAACTTTTTGAAAACGTATAAAAAAACTAAAAACTAAACTAAACTAAAAGAGGTGCGGGTCCAAATCCCGCTTCTTTATTTCTTCTATAATAATTAGTAAATATTGCTTATAGGTAAAAGAAATGAGCTACGATTCGTCAACAAAAATGCAAAGGCTTAAGGAATTTTGGATATCAAAAGCGAGTGCTGACCAAAGGAAGGGGAGAGCCGGGAGAACCGGTATCGTATTTAAATTTTGATGATGAAATACTGGTTTTTAGTATTTAATTTAGAAATACACAAAGTTTTATATTTCAATATGTATTTATATTAGTTTTCTGAATTCACTTGTCAAATTTCTAACTGAGTTCCGCCACTCAACACCAGATGTCACCATAATTCGGTAGTGAGTGGAAAACGGTCTAAATGTCTTAATGAAACTCATCATTCATTCAACAGTCATTTTATAATTAATAATTAATAATTTTGTCACATCCATTTTTTTTGCATCCAGGTCCCGGTGTATGTTACCGTATTTACTCGGATCAACAATATGCAAATATGGATTCTTTCAGTACACCAGAAGTTTCTAGAGTGCCTTTAGCTTCTTTGCTACTTTTGATGAGTTCTTTGGGTGTGAACGATGTGAGGGTATTCCCCTTTATAGATAAACCCCCTGATAACGCCATAGAGGATGCCTTGCTTGAGTTGAAGCAACATGTAAGTTTTCATTAGGTATCCAATATTATTATATTTTTTTATTATTATTATATTTTTTTATTTGACACCATATCCCGC
>DWAN01003822.1:0-12919 GCA_018230445.1 Heliconius hewitsoni
ATATAAATATAAATAAATGGCTTTATTTTATATTTTAATGAATTAAACAACAAGAGACCGTCGTGGCGTAGCAGTCTGACTGTAAGTGTTACGGTTGTGGGTTCGATTTCCATTCGGGTGAATAAATTATGTGTATTCTCTTGTACGATAACAAAATGCGGTACTGAGTTTCGTCATTACACTGGATTTTCTTACAATGATTAAAATTATATGGTTGATACAGCGTAAAACTAAACGAGCCAAAAAAATTTATTAGAAATTTTGAAAGTGTAGTAACTATAAATTAAATTACTCTTAATAAATATATTCTTACCAATAATAATTAACTTAATATACACATTATCAAAGTAAATTTAATTTCTGATATGGAACTAATCAATATATGCGATTTTACGGTTTTCAGATTGACGCAGATATTTGTGAGAGAAAATGGAAATATAAAGGTTTGGTAGACTGGAAAAATTGTTTAAACACGTTCTTTATTCAATATTAAATTAAATGCCGCGCCTATGTAGCGAATATTTTGCAAAGCTGACAGAATTTGAGCTTTTAATAGTTTTAAAGTGCTAAATATATGTTCGCCGTGAACGCCGCGCTTTGCTCCGACACCAGAGCGAAAAAATGGAAATATAAATTTAATTAAATATTTTATGTTCTAGGGTGGAGGTCGAACCCACAACCAGTCGGTTTTACAGTCACACTTCGTGCCGCTGCGCCACGACTGGCCTCAAAAAATAAAATAAAATAAAATAGTAAGAAATAAGAAAACGCATTTAAGATGATAACAATGTAATTATTATTAATAATTTAAGTACACAGTTTAGAACTGCCTAATAGAGAAAAACATTGAATTGAAATAAACACTGTTAAGTGTTCCAGCAATAATTACAAAAAAAATAAGGAAATGAAATAGGAAGTTATCCTAATCTCAGTATAAAGCTCGGGCACAAATAATTTAATCTGTTTCTATTAACGATCTCAATTATGGAGTCACGAGTAGCAATTACCAGTTAATGGATTCCGTCGTGCCGTAGGAAATTATTAAGAGTTTTCTTATATTGTTTGTGCTGTTTTGTCTAATATGTTATTTGTTATCTAACAATCATATTATAGGTAGGCATAATCGTTTCACATCATGCCTAAATCTGTTTGGGATATTCCAAGAGCTCATTAAGGCCTTGGATTATTTATATGGGTAAGAACCGATATCAAATGATATTGGAGGGTTTCTGTAGAAACTCTTATATTTATATAAACAGTAATTTTGTGAGTTGAGTACTAGTAAGCCCTTAGCAACGTGAGGTTTCCACTTACATTAAATACGTGGAATAACTTTTTCGATGAAGCCTTAAGATACTTTTCTTCGATTCCACACAACTTCTGTTTTAATTAACTCGAAGTATTAATTTTTCATATATTACATCCTCATATTAATATTAATAAACAGTTATACATAGAAGTACTAAAAATATCTTTTTAAGCTTTAAAAAAGAATGAATTTGTCCCAAAATACAATCACGTCTTGTGCGTTGGTACAGTGACGGGACAGTGACGGGACAGTGACGGGACAGTGACGATGTTGATGTTTATACCAGAAGTTTGTTTGTTTGTTTTTTCGCTTTGTTTTAGAATAAATTAGTGATAATTACGAAATTAAGTATGAAACATATTAATTATGAATATTTATCAAACATCTATATTTATCCAGTGTTGAGTGGCAAAACTTAACGTTTTGTTTTGATCGTATCGTCGCAGAGAAATGCAAAATAATTCTTTAAGCTGAGTGGGAATCGAACCTACAAACGTTGCGTTTAGACGTTGTCAATTGGACACGTTTATCGGCTAAAATCGGATAGGTTTTACATGCGTCAAAAGCTTTAACAGCTGCTTGAAAAATATTTTGATAGCATTTTCCAATAAAACCCAAAATATTTCTGTGATAAAATTGATTTGAAATCACCAAAACTAACGTTAGTATGCAAAAATAAAGAATTTGTGTGTTCTGGCCGAGATTCGTGCAAAAAATTTGAACGAATATTGATGGAATTGTACCCCTGGAAAATACAGTTTCCACTTTTATTTTCATATCGTGCAGCTCTAGTGTAAGCTTTTTTTTTCTCGCGGGATGTTCGAAATAATTGGCCACAATGAATTCTGTTATAGATATAATAAAATATATGCAGCAGGTGTGGTTAGACAAAGACGTATAGAGGTGGTTGCACGTAGTTTGTCTGCACTATCGCAGCCATTAATAAGTGAGCGAGGGTTGTTCCGATAACTAATCGATATTTATAAATAAAGACATTTTTGTTGATTTATTAATTTTTGTTATCGATTTTAGTTAGTTGTGAGATCAAGTGGTCGAAAATAATCACGACATAGTAAATTATTATATCCATAATACATCATTTTGTTAAGTGTCAATTTTTAATGGTAATGGAATTACAACTACAAAAAATAACAATTTTTTTGATAACATTTAATAAACAGGTCACGCATATAGTTTAAATTTGTTAATAAAAAGTTATTAAATTATTCTCTATAAAATCCCGCGAACTTTTAAGTAATTACCTAATTTGACGGACAGTAAGCGTCTCAAGAAGTAAATAAATAAAGTTTATTAAAACTCTGTAATTGGAAGTCAGCAACTCACGCGTGGCGCCTACGCCTGTTGAGATCTTAAGGCCGGGGACCCTCGTTTGCCGGGATAAGTAGGTATTTAGGTATTATCTCTCTGAAATTCCATTTCAGTTTAATTCTTGACATGTCATTAGAATCTCGTTACAACGGTTGTCTACTTAATCCAACTTTGGCAAATTTTGCAAATATCACAATAAACCCAGCTTCCCTTATAATCCGTTTTACACTAATCTTGCCAAAAACAATTGGATACTATTTTTGGGTAATTCATTTAAATATGCAGTTTTATATAATGAAATTATATAATATAATATATTCGGTGGTATTAATTATTTTCATATCCTCCCAACACCACGATTGTTGGTTTTATCCCACTTGGGGGAATTGTTAGTCTTGTTAACAGAGGGGTAAAAATGAAAATAATTCATTATTTTAATTTTTAACAAGTAACAAGAAGAAGAATGCTTCTTAAGTGAGAAAAGAACCCACAAACGTCGTGTTTACAGTTAGACCCGCTGCGCGAGGTCGGTGAAATTTAATGTCTTTATTTGATAAAAATATAGTAGCACTACATTTCAAAACATATATTCGATAAGATCCTTTATCTTTATTTGAGACTGTCTAAAAGATATAAAAGCCAGTCTCTGTCATGTCTCTTTCATTGTTTCAAAGAAAACATTCTATCGATGTAGAAGAAACATTTTTCTACAGATGCTTTCAGCTTTTTCCTTTTTTTATAGGCAAATTAAAATTATTTTATTTATATACACTGATAACTAACTAATTTTTAAAGAGGTGACACTTGCTCAAAGTGGGAAATAACAATAATTTTATTTTAACATTAATTAAAGCGATGTGTGAAAACTGATGTGATAGTTCATATATCAAGTCAGTTTCATGCTGTATCCCGCACATAGCAGGCTAGAAAATATAAATTTAAATAAACATGTCATTTTCTCGAGCAGGGCTCGAACTCACAACCAGTCACGTTAATGCACTTGTGCCTAAACCTACATCTCTACATGTCTATGCTAAATATGGACATTGTTGTGAAAAAGTGAGGAGGAATTTGAAAAGTGACTGAAATTAGAGGAAACTACTTATCTTTTTTTGAAATAAAAAACAATAAAGCGAAGTAATATATCATATCAAAATATTATAAATCTTGCAAATTTTGCAATATATTTTACGTAATTAGATATTGGAACATAGAAACACAACGAGCTTATGTATGATAGGTAAAAACATTTTCTGTGAACATGCTCTATGTTGATTTATTGTTCAAATAAAATTGAGTTGCACGCCATAATTAAAAAGCTCTGACAGATAAATATACATTTTAAATAAGCTTGAAATTAAATTGAAAGTATGAAATATTTATATTAATTTCGTAGTCCTTTAGCGATTATTCATACTCCAGTGTTCTTTAGTTCCAGTGACTTTTATATTAAAATATTATTTATTCAGAAAATTTCTTCTCTGCTGCTTAATTTCTGTATATGGTACCCTGAGAGCTACTTTTCTTAAATAAATACATACTATTACCATTTCATCTGGATTCGAAGCTTGATAAATAATAATTGTTTAAAAAGTGTACAAAACCTATAAAAATGTTTGTATTATATAAATTTCAACACAAAATTCATACTTAAATTGTCAGCTTCACGCCGTATCTATCCCGCACACAGCAGGGTAGGCAGAGGGAATCTAATGTTAAGACATTGCGTTCCCCACTTTCTGCCGAATTCTGGAGGAATTGCGTGTTGTGTGACAGAACTCAACGCCACGCTGTGCCTCGAAACCAGAACGAAGAAATGAAAATATAAATGTAAGTACATATTTTATCTCCTCGAGTGGGGATCGAACCCACAACCAGTCAGCCTCAAATTTTCAAGAATAAATAATAACATTTTTAATCCTTATCTAGAAATTTCTTCCTCTCATTTACACTACGCAAAATTTATGTATGTAGATATCATATTAAATATTATGTACAAAATAATAAATCGTATTTCAATTTTATAGTATACGTATACGTCTCGTTACATAAAGTATAGGTAAAAATCATATAGAGGAAGCTTTTTCAGTGTCGTAATTAGTAATTTTAATGACATTGTTCCTTCATATTCCATATATAATATATATAAAGAGTTAAAAAAAGACAATATTTTAATGAAGCTTTCATTGTAAACTTAAATTTCTTTATAAGAATAGCGAAACAGGATTGGCTAACAATAGTGCAGAGTTCAAGGATCCAATAAGCCGGAATTGGGTACACAATGTAAAGAACGTAATTGTATCTGTAGTAAAGTTTAAGAATTCATTTATAACAAAATACTTTATTGTGAATTCTATATTATTTATAATTTTAGTTGTGAAAATGTTTGGTAGTACGCGCTAAAAGTATAACTTAAATTGTATTTGATCTTCGGTTCATGCAATTATTAAAATAAACAAATAACAATTATTATTATAACCAAATCATCTTTACTGCCTAGGAATTTTATAAAATTAGCTAATGATAGATGTTTATGGTGTTTAAGTATTAACAAAATAGGAAAAATCGGACAGGTGCAAATTTTAAGATTGTAGGTCAACGAGAAGTACATCATATAGTTGACAGAGTTGATTGCGGAAGTATGCTCTTATTTTGGCATGAACAAAAACCACTAATATAAGTGTGTAATATTTTTCTAATAAATACGTTTTCATTTTCACTGTAAGTTCTCACTTCGTGCCAAATTTTATAACTGTAGCTCTACGGGAAGTACTCTGTAGATTTTGATTATGTGGCATACGGGAACGATGCATAAATGCTCGTATCTTTTGACTGCGTTGACTTTGAAGCTTGCTTTTTCCTGCGCTCTTAGGGACTGTAGACTTCAATACTTGATATGGTGGACGTATCAAGTTCAGCTCGATACGTCCACATAGTCTCTAGATAAATTATATTGATAGACAAACGGTCAACAAGTGTTGATATAAGGGTTCCGCTTTTTTCTTTCGATGTACGAAAACCTAAAAACAATAGAAAAAGATATCATGTTAAGATTTGTGTCAAAAAATACACCAATCAAATTACGAAAGGAGAGTTGATGTCTGTACGTTTGATATATATTTGAAGTAGGCACTAAACGATTCACATAATCATAAAACTTTCAGCGTAACAAAACGGCGATACATTCTCTCGGGCTCATATTCAGGAAGGGTGATAGGACGTAGTTCTCCAGATTTAAGTAATATTTTATGAGTGTCTGCGGGATATCTTCACGGCCGTTTTCTTTGTAGTTATGATTTGGTTGGATTTTTAAAGGAATAATCTAATATACGCGACTGTTTGTGGGTTCGATACCCACTCGAGGAAATGAAATATTCATTTTAATTTATATTTCCATTTCTTCGCTCTTTATATTTCCATTTCTTCTATCGAGGCAAAAACTCCGTGCGAGTTTAGTTTCGCCACTCGACACGCAATATCTCCATAATTCGGTGGAAAGTGCGGAACGGAGTGTGTTAACACTAGGTTTCCTGTGCTGTGTGCCAGTTACAACGCGAAACCTATTTGTTTTTTCTTTAAATTTTAATAACCTAAATATGATTAAACTTTTCGAAGTTGATGGATAAAGATTTTATAGAATACCTTATTGATTTTTCTGATTGAAATGAGCTTCTTGTTCATGGGACAAAAAATATTACATGCAAGTTTTGCTACAATTATTAGTTAATTTACTGTAATTATTAATTCAACATAATTAAATTATTTTAATTAATCAACAGATATGGACGTCACAGTTACACAACAAAATTAACATAACGCAATAATAACAAAACATATATTTATTCTACTATATATATATATATATATATATAAATATATATATATATATTTGTTCAAAGTCAAAATAAAAAGGTAAAATTCCACTTTGTCGTTGAAGCAACATTCACAAATAGAAATGTACACTTTTAAATAGAATATTTCGGATCCAGAGATATTTCGTTTGATGCGACGCGGCAAAACGAAATCCACAGTTGCATTACCGGGCCTATATTGCTTTCTTTGGGACGTTGGGAGAACTGCATTTGACAGCGTTTGGCAACGTGAGTATTAATTATTAAAAACTTTAAAATAGAAAGAGAATAAAATTAAAACATATGAAATGTAAAGCATTGTTATTGTTGCACAAAACATCATTTTATTTTTATCTTCCGAATTATTTCGCACTATTACGATTGTTAGTCATTTCGCAATCTGTATTTACGTGTATAAAAAATTAAGTTATAATTGTAAATACTGAAATATATATGTATTTATTTTACTTGTGAGGCCAGTCTTGGCGCAGGGGCACAAAGTGTAACTGTAAAATCGAATGATTGTGGGCTTGATCCCCGCTCTGGTATGGAGGCAAAGCGCGGTGTCTCCGCCACTCAACACGCAATGACTCCAGAACTCATCGGAAAGTGGGGACCAGAGTGTCTTAATACTAGGTTTCCTCTGCCTACCCTCCTGAGTGCGGGATACAGCGTGAAGTTGAAAAAAATACTTGTGTATGCATAAAATAAAATATTTTTCTTATACAATATTAAATATACGTCTGTACGTATGTACGTCTCGCTTCTAAAAGTGTGATTGCGGCATATTAATTAGTTGAGTTATATAAATTATTATTCAACTTCAACATTCACTAACCCGTAAGTATCTCAACTAATTTCGTTAATTAATTTTCAGTAGACCTTTCAAAACAATTCAAATAATAATAATCCTTTGCCTCTATAGATAGGAGTCACAATATAATTGCGGCTCTAATAACATTGACCTAGTTGGGGAGGTCGCCCGAGATCTGTGTATCTTTAAAAATGTTAAATACTGTATTTTGGGAATTAGTTTGTAAACTTTGAAAAGGGATTGAATTATTATAAAAATTATGTTAAAAAGTTTATGATAACTGTATTATAAAAAATTGTCTTGTAAAAGTTAAAGTTAGCCGGAAATTGTCGCCAAAATACTTTTGTTATTATTATTATTATTAATTTTTATTAATTGATTAAAATTATTATTATTATTGATAACAATAGAGAAATGAAATCAAATTTTTATAAAAGCATTGCAGTTTAGTAAGTAGTATTATTTTGAGGCTTAAAAATTTTTAAAATTAAAACCTGCGAACAATAGCTTTAGTTTACAATACGTCTAGTGAATGTTACATTTTCATCATAAATTCTGTAAAAATAATAATTCTAAAATATACTTGTAAAATAATTGTGTAAAAATTCTTTCAATAATTATAATTTATAATCAGTTATTTAGTTATAATTTATAATAATTATATCTTTATTCGAGTAGCGTCAAAATACATAAAACGTGCCAATTACATAAACAAACCAATTCGCCTTTTTCAAAAGGTGGCATACTACATGCACTGTAGTAGAGTAGGCAGAGGGAACGCTTTGAGTGTTAAGACACTCCATACTAAATATGACATTTTTGGTCCCTCCTTTTCTGGAGGCATTGAGTGTTGAGTGGTGGTATTCAACGCTGAGCTTTGCTTAGTCACCAGAGCGAGGAAATGAAAATATTAAACATTTCATTTCCCCGAGTGGGAATCGAACCCACAATCGCAGCTTTTCCAGTAGCATGCGTGGCGCGTTTGCGCCATGACGGCCTTAATAAATATGATTTACTCAACTAAAACTTACATTAAAATACATATATTTATTATAATTAATTTATCCATTGATTGAGGTCATCGTGGCTCAGTGGTTAGGTGGGGATAAAATTAAATTACATAAATTATTATTCTAGTTATTAGTAGAGCGAGTATTCCAGTACAGTAGAGTAGTTTTTCATTCAGGTTATCGTAATGCGGAATTCGGGCGAAAATCGAAAAGTGAAAAAAATTGCATTAACTGTCAAGAAAAATATACTCTCGGTCAAGAGCAGCATAGGCCCAGCTCTATATAAGATAAAGCATGAAAAAAAAACAAATACATATGTATACAATATAAGCATCTTCACCGACATTTCATTTTTTTGTAGAGACCTCTTAAGCACGCTTGAGGACATTTCACCCTATACTTCGAAAGTCAACTGCCCACGGCCTTGTTATGAGACGGAAGCAATTAAAAATATACGTACTTGACATAATTTAATATAAGTATATAATACATAATAAATATCATTTGTATAATTTCAATTCAGTTATCTGACGCAAAGTAGATATGTACATACAATATTAATTGGTTTAATTCTACAGCTAAATAGTCTTTACATAAGATATTGATTTTCTTGATAAAAAAGTACATAGAAATCACTCAAAATTGCCTTATTAAACTTTTAATACATTATACAATTTAAACAAAAGATATTAAATTTTCTTTTTACTGAAAATGAAACACGGGAAAATTTATGTAAAAGTGATATTTACGAGGTACTACGGGCTGAAAAACTTACGTTTTTCGGCATAAAATAACAAGAGTGGCTTTGTAATTTGTACATTTTTTTGTAGGTAATGATAAATATATAAAAATCAGTTAAACGATGTATCCTGCTCACAGCAGAGTAGGCAGAGGGTACCTAGTGTTAAGACACTTAGTTCCCCTTATTCCGTCGAAGTCTAGAGTATTGCGTGTTTCGAAATTCACTTTTTTTTCGTTTTCAAAACCATAGCGAAGAAATGAAAATATAAATTTAAATAAATATTTCATTTCTTCAAGTGGGGATCGAACCCACAACCACTCACACACTTACATGACTGACATCAACGATCATATAATATAGTAAATGACATGTGACTGATTACTAGTCTATGTGTTACAACAATTAAATCCACTACAAAGTCAGCGAAGCGCAGGAGCGATGTTTAATGTAGCACCTTCGACGTTCATTTGAAGCTGTCAAAGCAACGAACAACGTACGTAATTACGGTGCTTAATTGATTTTCTACGAAGTTGGGATCCAAGTGGCTTCTATTTAATTACACTCTACTATGTATTTCAAGATTCACAATTGCTTACTATGTAAGGAAATTTGTCTCTGCCCTTAACTGTAGTTAAAAATGTCGTTTGGGATACCGTGTGTGTTAAGTTATTACATTCGCTTTTATATTAATTTCACGCTGTTTCCAATTCAAAGCAGAGTAAGCTGAAGGGATCTGGGAACCTAGTATGAAGACACTTCGTTTTCATTAAGAATTCAGTTTCCTATTTTCTTTTCGATTTTTCGAGGCATTGTGTGTTAAGTGGCGGAACTGAACCGCGTTTACAATCTCAAGCTTTTTTTTATTTCCCCATTCTGGTTTCAGTACGTAGTGTTTAGAATTTCGACGAACGGTGAATTTCTTTTTTCCTATTTTGTTATATGCGAGATAAAGCTTAAGCACTGCCATCTTAGAAAATAATAACATATCAGAAACGTCGATCTGCAAGCAAGTTGTTATTGTACAGATTATTTAGATGGCTTTGTAATACATAAATATTATTTCAAGCTTCAATGATTTATTAATACACCAAATTATTTTTTTAAGTTAATAGCCCTATTCGATTCATATTTGAATTACGTACTTTGTAAATGAATTTATTTTTCCTTGAAATATAATACCTACACAATTTTGGTACTTTTCCGACGTTTATTAAACACGACATTCGACATTTAATTTAAATAGTCAAAGGAGGACGTCGTTTCTGCTTTTATCTCTAGCTTGGTTGCTTTATTTTACTCTTCTGCTGCTAATACCACTGCGCTAAATAGAGGTAATTATAATTATCTCTATTTAGCGCAGTGTTTATAAAAATTAGTATTATTGTAAAAAAAACTCGAGTAAAAGAGGGTAGTTGTAGGTTGAACAGATTATAAGAACTATGAAATTGTGTCATTCTAAGCAGTTGCATTTTGGAATTGGAAAGCCCCTTATTGGAATGAAACTCGTGTGAATTATGGTTATTAAGTGACACATATCACTTATTGCAATTACGTAGAATCTCTTTTTTTTAATTATTTGGAAACGTATAGACCATATGGGTTTTTATTTTGTTTTTAAAAACGTTAACCGCTTCTAATTTCTAACAATATAATATTTGACTTTTTTCATTTCTCCGCTCTGATAGAAAGAGCATGTTAAGTTTAACCAGTCCAGTATGCAATGCATTGAATAAATGGCCGATGCATGGGAATATGGACTGGACTGTTTTAATACTAAGTTACCCCGCATAGCCCGCTATAGGGAAAAGAAACGTGAAGCTACCCCATAATTTTTAAGTCTTGATAGAAAATGTGAGCTACAGCTGCTATAATAATAAAAAAATTAACACAATTCTGTGTACATTTGTATAATTAAATTGTTAAATGTTATCGTGCCAGAGTCCCTCAAGAAAAAAAAAATGACTGACTTAAGGTAAGTCAGAATAAGAAGTAAAAACATAAAACACGCGACTAGGCAGTTCTTGTACGACTTCGTTTTATTTATTAATGATTATTTCTAATGTTTACATTCAAAATTATAGGTATTTTTTTCTAATATTAAAGATACGTGTACCTAAAATTTACGTAATCTCAATAAGAAACAACACCATATCTTTATCTTTTCAGACATTACTTCTTTGACAGTTACAAATTAATATATCATCAATTTGAAACTAACATTTAAAGCGGTAGCGTAAACCACTTTATTTATAGCTACAATAAACTTATAACATTTATTACGCAATAAAATTGAACGATAAATTCTAATTTCTGTAATATTGTGAACTTTTGTGCCAGTTTGAATTATTAAACAACGTAGCTGGGTCAAAAGGGCCGTAGGTTATAAACGCAGCGACGTATGAGTAAATCTGATCTCATCCCAGTCCCGAGTGTTCATACAGCAGCCACGCTATTGCAGGAATATAGAGACAGTCAGCGTTTCAATTGTCAACCCGCTCATTGCAATATAACCTCTCTGATATTTCAATTTTAAATTCGAAAAGCATTTTACGTAGGTACCCCTATTTACCAGTGACGTCGCATACAATTAAAACTCGAGATGAAGGTTTTCCGCATCCTCACTGACTTAAAATGTGGTTCACTAGAATGATGTAGGCTGTTATTGTAAAGTAGGTTAATTAATATATTATTGTAAACTGTTTGTGTGCTTTTGAATAAAATATCGTAAATTATATGATGATTAATAAAATTGAGGCCGTCGTGGCGTAACGTTATGGGTTCTATTCCTGTTTTGGGGGATATAATTGTTATTTATTAATATTTTTATTCCGTCGCTGTGGTACTAAAGGAAAGAGGCGTTGAGTTCCGCCACTCACCACGCAATGCCTCAAAAATTCAGCGGCAGATGGAGTGTCTTAACACTAGGTTTCCCACTAAAACTTGAAGCTAAAAAAAATATCAAAATTATTTATGTATATAATAGTTTCGAATATTATGTTGAGAAACAATACTATAGGTATTTTTATTCTTAAATCTGGTTGCTTCATTGGTTTCTGTAGTTTTTTGAGGAGTCACTTATCTTTACGTTAGCTAACCTCGCAAAAGAGTATCGCATAAATAAAGTTAGAGGTTATAATAAACCTGAAAATGATTAAATCCTAAAAATATTTCTTAAAACAACTTTGTTATGAGTTTCACTTAATTTGAATCCAAAATTAAACTTTATATAAAAGCGAGTGGAGCGAGGCTTATCACGATGCGCGAAGACTAAATATTGGTTCAGTGGTTGCTTAAAAAAACAATAAGTAGACTTTTTGTCAAAGAGACTTAATTTTAAACTAGTAGCTAGAAGTCAAGAGGATGCTGTCAGAACAATTTCTAGGATCTATTGAAGCTTATTATTTATATTAAGTTTTTTATTGTTGTGGATTTTAAACAGAAATGAAAATATCAGATATACATATATATATATATATATATATATATATATATATATATATGAAATGTTATCCATAAATAATTTTTTGATACCATAAACTCTTAAAATGTGAAATAAAGAGAACATTGTTCAAGAAGATTATAAGACTGTTGTGTTAAATTTTTCACTAACTAAATTTTTAATATAGTACATTTCATATATATTTATTATTTATAGTATATGTAAAATAATACATTTAATAATTCTAACTTTTGATATGAACGAAATATTGTATACATATAATACAAACTTCGATTATTTTAAATGTAAAATAAAAAATACACTCAAGATACATAGATATAAATAGTACTAGCGACCCGCTCGCGGCTTCACCCGCTTAAACCACAGAATTATTTACTTATTACACTAAAATTATGTCCGTGTTT
>DWAN01003823.1:0-12919 GCA_018230445.1 Heliconius hewitsoni
GGTTTCCTCTGCCTACCCTGCTGTGTGCAGGATACAGCGTGAAGCTGATTTAATTTATATATATTTTTTAAATATTACATTTTTTTAAACAAAAATAAATATCACAAATAGTAAAACCTAACAAACAAATATATATTTTTTAAAACTTACAACACTTTTTTTCATATGAACTTCCAAAGCCCTCGTTATTTGCTCTGAAATATCACTTGCCTTTATTTGTGTCTCTAATTCTGACACTTTAGATTTTTCGATTAATAAATCAGCATTCAGATTATCTGTGGTACAAGAATATTTTATTAGATTGAATAAACTTATGTCTTGATCAAGAAATATACATTTATTTATTTAATTTTTTATGTATGTTTTTTATTTGAATTATATAAATAGTTCATTTATTACTAATTCCGATAGTTTGAAAACACCGAAAAAATAAATAAATCATCAGCCATTTCAGAAGGTACTGGTGATATTTGTTGGTACAAAACTAAGGCTCGTATTTATAAATCGCTGTCAATCTAAAATTGGTCTCGTCTGAGAACGATCTTTTGTTTTCATTTATAAAAATACAATATTTGGCAACCTTTAGGTAGAGGAGAGAATATATTTCAGACAATATATTCTCTCCTCTACCCAATGGTTGCCTGGAAGAGATCGCTCTCTTAGCGATAAAGCCACCCATTGTACTGTTTTAAATATTTCTTGTACTGTTCTATATATACACGTATAATTGTTTTGTTTTTCTATTGTAAAATAAAGACAATATATTACATTATTACAACTAAAACTTTTGCTTAGATAAAATGAAATGTAATGTACGTTATCAGAGCCATTGAAAATCCTCTTAATTTATTTTTTAGCTTCACACTGTATATGTGATACAGTACATACATACAGTATATACGTACAGTACATACATATTAGGGTAGGTAGATGGAACCTGATAACAATTTGGAAATATTTGTTTGTATTTTATGAGGCCAGTCGTGACGCAGGGGCATAAAGCGTGATTGTAAATGCGAATGGTTGTGGAAAGTGACGGAATGGTGTCTTAACACTGGGTTTCCTCTGCCTATTCTGTTGTGTGCAGGATAAAACGTAAAGCTGATTTACTTTTATGTCTATTAACTCACCACACTGAGATTCACTATTCCTTAATTCTTGCAATAGTTCAACACACTCTTTCTCCTTCTCTTTAAATTTTTCCAAAATACTAAAACATTCTGCGCGAAGTCGAATATTTTCTTTATGTACAGCGTTAACGTCAGTTTCCATTTTTTTCATATTTTCCATATTCTCCACTCGTGATTTGGCCAATACCTAGAAATAAGCCATTTCTTTTATTTCACACATTATATCGAATAATAATTAATTGATATGTGTGAAATAAAAAAAATGGCTTATTAATATTTAATTACATATAGATTTTTAATATGTTGTGCAATACCTCATCTAAATTAAAAATCTTCTGTTTCAATTCATCTATTGTATTACGACATTTATTCTCCTCACAAATATCTGGGTTACAAGATCTGGGAGACCTATAATAAAGGACTTTTATAAATGTTAAACAGAAATATATAACAAATCATCTCAAAACTAATAATTCTCTCATCACTATTAAAACATATCGGTCGAGGCAAAAATATTTTCGTATTTTGAAATCAAACCTCTTTGGCTGTACTGAATGTAACTGGCTTGTTTAAATACCACTAAATGTGACATTATGAAGATGGAATAAATAAATAAAACTAGTTCCCGTCATTTTTCAATTGTTTGTCAAGCAAGCAAAATGAACGTATGTGACGAAGAAATTTGGTACATTTTAACACTTAATACAAAAAAGTTAAAAAAGCGTGCGGTTTACGGACCTAATGCGGTATCAATAAGAGTAGCACAAATGTGATTCAAGCGTTTCAAGTCTGGAGATTTTGATTACGGGTGATGAAAAACGAGATACAAGCGTTTCAAGTCTGAAAATTTTATTGTTTTTTTTGTTTTGAATTTTTTATGTTTAGGTTTTGCTCTGGACAGACAGATAAAATCAGTGCCATCTTTGAGAAAGTGGAGCAAGATCGACATATTAGTAGCTACGACATTTCTGAAGAACTGGTCGTTGATCATAAAACAGTTCATTTACGAAAGTCAATGAATGGGTACAAAAAAAACTTGACATTTGGGTACCACATGATCTCACTGAGAGAAATCTATTGCAACGTGTTTCCATTTGCGATTCATTGTTGAAGCGTAACAATTCTGAACCATTTCTTAAACTTACGGGTGATGAAAAATGGATTACTTACGATAAGAATGTGCGAAAAAGATCATGGTCGAAGCATGGTCAAGCCCCACATACCGTGGCAAAGCCCGCCCTGATTCGGAATAAAGTGATGCTATGTGTATAGTGGGATTGAAAAGGAATCGTCCACTATGAGCTTTTGCCACCAGGTAAAATTATCGATTCCGACCTCTACTGTCAGCAGCTGATGAGGTTAAAAAAAGATATTGAGAAAAACCGGCCGGAGCTGGTGAATAGGAAGGGCGTGGTGTTCCACCATGACAACGCCAGACCGCACTCATCTATAGCCACGCAACAAAAATTGAGAGAGCTTGACTGGGATGTGTTGATGCATCCTCCGTATAGTCATGACCTTGCTCCATCAGTCTGATGTTTTTTTAATCAAAAATTTCAAAATTTCTACAGGAATGGGATCAGAGCACTACCCATGAGACGGCAACAAATCATCGATCAAAACGGCACATACATATTAAAAATAAATAAAAAATTATACATAAAAAAAATATTATCCTTTATATGAACAATACAAAAATACTTTTACCATGACCTTGTACTATATCAAAATTCCAATTAGTGTTAAAAGTGTATGAAAGAAATAACTTTTTCAATATATTAATTTCCAAATATTTCCAAATTTTCTAGATATAAACAAAGCGGGGAAATGATAATAATTTAATCATAAGTTTTCCTGAATGTTAATTGTTTTAGTCAACACTGTCCCTCTATACCTACTACGCCTACACACCAATTGCCACGTATTTAATGTATATAGAGCAAAAAACGTACATATCAACCTGTGTTGAAATACTGTGTGCTAGTTTAATAGGCTGCCCTTTCTCTCTGTAAAAAAAGAATTATTTTACTGTATATTTTTACTTAAACAAAATTTTCAAAAATCAAGCAACTCAGATATATTTATTATTTATTTTATATTGTCTTGAGTAAAATTTAAAACTATGTGGAACTATTCTCTTTAATTTATACCAAGGCATAGAAGAAAGTTAACAAGTTTACTCATAATATATTTTTTAAGTATAGCAGGGTGGACAGAGAGCACTTAGTGTAAAGACAGTTCAGTGGCCGAACTCAATACCATGTTTTGTCTTGTTATATACATAGCAGAAAAAATCTTATACTACTTCCCGCAAGTAGCATACAAACTGACTGTATTATGATCAAATGATAAATACAATGAAAAACAATGTTAAATAAAAAAATAAGTAACAATTCAATTTAAAACTGTAAGACTACATACCTATTAAAGTTAGTCATATAAAGATTGCTTTCACTCCTTTTAGTACCTAGGGCACTTGTTGATATATTTCTGTAAATAATAAGTTAGTAAATGATTGAAAAGGGAATATAATTATTAAATAAATTTCCCAAATCTATATGCATCTATTAATTTAAGATTATACCAAAATATCATTTGTCTATAATTTTTTTTTAAATAATGTAATAAATTTTTTAAAATGTATTACATTTTTTATTTATTTTATTGTAAATGGAGAAACCTAACGTTAAATATTAAATGAAGCTTTGCCAAGCTTCATTTAATATTTAACGTTAGGATATTTAATAAATCATGTTAAGCTTTTTGTTGATATTGTCAAAATTATTAGAAACAATAGAAATCAGCATTTACTCAGCTATAAATCAATAAATAAAAAATATTAATAAACTGTAATGCTTACTTGAGCAATGAAGTGGAAGAAAAACATTTTGAACAGTATGAAGCAGATTGTGAGCCGCGTCTCAAGAACTGTTTAGCTGAGCAAAGTCTCATATTTAAAATTTTAATTTTATCAGAAAGTCTCTCATTAGCCTTTTGTATATCTGCCAATCTAAAAACATAAAAATTTTGTATAAAAATTGTTTCTACCTAAGCATCACCATATAAAAATAAATGAGCTTCACACTGGATCCCACACACAGCAGGATAGGCAGAAGGAAACTTTTACAGTCACAATTTGTGACTCTGCACCACGACTGGCCTCAAAGTCACCATGTAATAAAATGAAAATAACTAAGAGTTATATGAGGCCTTCATGAAGTAGAAGTAATTTAATATTTATGAACTTACGATTCCTTTTGTTCATTTATTATAACTCTGCTGCGATTACAGCAGTCGTTGTTACCAAGAACAACTTTTTCACCAGCTTTTCGTTGAAGTTTAGTACGTAGAATTTTAATTTCATCTAATTGTCTATTTATCATTTTCTTTTGTTGATTATTACTATCTAATAATACAAAGTAAAGATTTTCTAAGTCTTCCTTACTGAGCTTTGATGGACATAGTCTATATAAATCTAAAAAAAGATATTATATTTTAAACACGTGAAGAAACGTAATAAGCAAGGTTTCAGGTGTATATTAAAATGACTTACCCTTTTCAGATTTGAATTTGTGGCTTTTACAAACATTATACGGGACTTTGTCTTTACTGTAATTCATAATGAGGTTGTTTATGTAAAATACGTATCCTAAATGCAGATTTCCTTTTCCATCGAAATAAAAACATTCGATCAACATCCAATTCACATATCTATTTGGTTTATTATTTGATATTTCTAATTATATTACTTTAACCAATAACATAAAAGGCAGTTGAATACATTTATAACTTATCATATATCTATGTTCTATATAATAATTCCGTAAACATTGAATTAAATACGACGTTGCCATGGCGGCAATGTTTCATTTTTAGCAACTAGACTAGGCATAGACAATACACATATAGAATATAGAGGTAGAAGTGCCACTGACGTATCAGTTATTTTCGTTAACGCCGCCCTCTACGCTAGGTGGTGTATTAACTTTTATTGTATCCATATACAATTATGTATTCACATGCATTGTATATTCTATCTATAATCAGGGGCGACTCTGGCTCGTGTAGCGCCCGTGTGCAATGAAACCCTGGCCTGATAAGTAGAATGAGCCAAGTAATGAGAGAAGCAGCACTATCAAAATCCAAATAACACTAAATTAAATTAAATCAGATCAACTTCACGCTGTATCCCGGCACAGTGTTAAGACACACCGTTGCCCACTTTTGCCGAGTTCTGGAGGCATTGCCTGTTGCGTGGCGGAACACAGCGCCGTGCTTTGCCTGAACAGCAGAGAAGAAATGAAAATATACATGTAAAAATATTTCATTTCCCTGAGAGGGGATCGAGCCCACAACGAGTCGATTTTAGTCACACTTAGTGCCTCCGCGCCACGACTGGCCTCATGGATAGGTATGTAGATGTAAAAAATAACTAACACTGATTACACTTCAACAAATTTTATTTAACACTTTAATTCAGGTCTTATTTAATACTTCTAATAATATATTACTAATTTATTGTTTTTATTATAAGTTGTGGCTTATTATAATAATAAAAACATAACTGTAGCAAACTTTTTGTTTTCACAGCATTATTTTTATTGGTATTATCTTAAACATCTATAAAAATAAACCTACGTTATATTTATTATTATATATTGATTAAACACATTATTTAAGCTAAACACTCAAATACATCGTGTATTACAGATATAATAATTTAATCTTTATTGTCAATCCAATTCTTTTAAAGCCAATATAATATAATAAAAATAATAATTATTATTTTATTGTTGCATGAAATTTTATTTTTAGCATACAATTTATGATTACATTTCTCTTACTTAAAAGATAAGATAAATAAATATATAAAAAAATTAATTATATCCCATTACACATAAAACAAATCAAGTATTTCTGGCCAATATTTATTTTTTCATCTATTTATAACCCTGTAACCGTTTAGACGGTTAAAAAATCAACTAACCAATAGATATAAAACAAACTACCAATAATTCGAGAAACAGACAAGTAGGCTACTTTATCACGTTTAAACGTAAATAATTTTAAATTTTATTTATGGTCAGAAGTTGTGAGGGACCATTACATAATTTTTCTTTAGCCATGTCTCATTTTAAAAATGCTTCTGTGTATTTTAAAATTTTATATTTTATCTCCCAAATAATAAATATGTATATAAATAGCACATTTATAGTTTAAATTGATATAATGATAAACAATTTGCTCTGTTTTGCACACACACAAATCATATCTAATGTCGTTGCAATATACAACAACATCATCCTTAAAAGAAGAATAATACTGGGTCGTTAAAACTTACAGACTGATATTATTTTTAGTTACATAAAATAAAATCACAAGCCTTTTTAAAATAATTCCATACATGAATAAGCATAGGAACTATCATACATGTATAATATTAATATGCGCATTTGCAATTAAAAAAACATATTTTATTGCTTGTCAAATATATATATATATTTTATTTCGTTGTGTTGATCAAGAAGAAAGCGTAAAGACCACATGAGTGGTAGGTACAAAAAATAAATATAGTATAACTCTTGTTATTGATAAATAATATATATAATAAGTTGCCATTTAACAATTATTGAGCAAATTAAATTTAGTACTTAGTGGTGCCAAAAAGTATAGAATCAATATAGAAAATATAAACGGAACCAAAAATAGCTGAGACAGAAAAACCTCAGAGGTCAAGTTTAAATATAATAATAATTTATTATTTTTGTTCTATAATTAAAAGAAAAGTATGTCGAGAAATATAATGCCAAGAATATTGGTACTTTATATTAACTATGAGAAGTTGAAATTGTGCCTAAAATGTTATATAGCCATTATTATAGAAAAACATCACCAATCACATAAGTATATTTATTATAAGAAATTTCGCTCTTGTAAACTACTACATATAATATATAGATAACATTCTTGTTACATAACTTGGCACTTCCATAAGTGATATATAATTTACAAAAAAAATGTAAAAACATATTTTTCATATAGGTATTACATATAAATATTGCATTTTTTTTTATGGAAAAAACCAAGGCAACTTACCAAGTGACCGAGTAGCCACATACCAGAGGAGCTGCAGGTGCGTTGCCGGTCTTTAAAGCATTTAGCAAAAGCAACGATACAGTCTTAATAATAATAGCTTTGAAGATATTGTTAAAAACATAGAGTTTTTAAAATAATGCACTTAAGTATATGACTTGGTTAGAATTAGTATATAGTTTTATCTTTATATCTGCCAATGTCACATATTATGTGTTTATAAAAACGTTTCAAATATGGATTTTAAATTTTTTCTAAAATGTATTAAATATGTATTATAGTAAAGGATATTATTTTTTCATCTCAATTTCTACTGTAAAACTATGCTATCACAAATATTATTGTAACTTCTAAAGGCTACCTTGGTACATCATATATGATAAAATATCGATTCATATTTTCGTCACTTGATTATTGTCACGTTTTCATATTTTATAATATTAAGTTATTAAAATCTACCCATTTATTATTATATTTATCTAGAATTGTTAGTAAAATTTCTACAAAAACTTCTAAGTTGTATATTTTGTGTATCTCAAATGGTTATTTATTGTTTCTTTTTCTATTAACAGACTACAATATAGCTTTATAAGCTTCAAAGCGATTTTAAGCGAAGTCTAAAACTTTAATTTATATGCCATTATATAAATATTGAAATGGTTAAAAACCTTATTACATTAATTCTTAAACTAAATGCAATATATTAAAATTCAATAGAATTGAAGGAATATATTTTTTATCGTCCAAATAATATGATGTAGTCGTAAAAGTTCATATTTATTTTTAAATATAGAAATAAAATGTTTATTATTTTACTTTTAATTTGTTAGTCAGAGTATTAATTCTGGAATTATATATAGTAAGTAACCCCAATGCTAAAATTCTACAAATATTAAACATGTAAGTGTTGCCAAGGAAAAAAGTCAAAAAGCAAAATCATGCATACGTCTAGCAACTTTATATATCTTCCTTTTATTATTATAGATATTTTTTATATTTTTTCAAAAAATAATATAGGTATACTATTTAGGTGAGATTCATATTTAATTACGACTTTTTCCTTGGCTTACAAAGTAAAGATAAATCTAAAAATAAATCTTAGGCCTTATTCTGTGCAGCCTGTCGCCTCAAATCGGAGCGGATACAGGCAGTGACCACAGTACCGAGTGCTAAAAGAGCACACATGGCCAAATCTGCCCAACGATCCCCTACAGTGCTTAGCATCCATTCGAATAATAGAGTTAAAACGATGCCGAATACCTAGAACATAAAAGGTTTTTGTAATGAAATCAAATATTTTTTTTATCATAACAGATAAATATAATAAATAATATATTTATAGTAGGCTCGGAATGTTATGAAGTAAATACTTTCATTATACTAACTAAAAGTCATTAAGAAACACACATTCAGCTAATGTTCTTCAATGTCAAAGATGATGATATTAAATTTATTATTATAATTTATACACTATCCATATTTTTCATGGTCAACAATAAGAACCACAACATTATCAGTAAGAACTTGAAAGTTAACACCATAAGTTAGCTAATCAGATTAGAAAATGAACTGCCTGACAGAAAATGAAATCCTTTAAAATTTTAATTTCACCATTGTTCCAGTACGACTGACACTGTTGACATTTTTATGTAGGTAACTTGACCTGATTCAAAAATATTTGTAATGACCTAATTAAATAAACAGTATTTTGATTCGGTTTATTTGTAATTTGCATTACCTGCACACAAGCGTTCAGTATTCCAGACGTAGTACCCTCGGGTTCCGGATAAGTGACTTCGGAAGCAAATTCGAAACCAACGGGCAAATAGCCGGCCATAAAGAATCTGCAAATGCATATATATTTATATAAATATTATTTATAACCTTTGCATCTAAACTAATATTACAAAACGGTAATATATGTTTGTGTGTGTGTGTGATTTAATCCTATTTATCCAGTATAAGATTAAATCACATTAATCGTTTTGATGGTACCTCCTGTACCTATGTTCAAACAAAAAACACACAAAATTCTTAGTTACTTATACCTTTTACCACGGGACCGAAGTCGTAAAACCTAGTTAGTAATATAAGTGAACAGTTTTCTTTGACAGGGATTTAAATCTGTAATTGCTGTCGTTAAAAAAATAACAGCGTAACAGTTACTCATAGCGTCATAAAACTCGTTTTAAAATGATTCCTTACGCAAAAAGATACTTTAAACATTCAAGGTCTAAGAGGAATAGTTAAGCATTTTCCTTTTATACAAATATAAATGTTTTATTTATTAAACGATAGAAAAACCCAGATTAATCGTTTAACACCTATAATTTTATTATAAATATTGAAAATATAATCATCTATTTTATTTTGAAATCGATTCTTTAATTAATATTCTTGCGCCTTTGTCAGCATAGCATGGTAGGCAAAGAAAAAACTATGTAACTATATAATACAATGGGCGTAGGAATGACAGGGTCCGATTGCATCCCATAATTTTTACCGAAAAAAACTAAACCTGAAAAATTAATAAAATAAACCTTTACACACAAAGATCAGTTCGAAACTAAAGTCAGAATCCCTCCTTAAAAATTATTTCTAGCCCATGATTAACAATTCATTCCCCATGTACTACGCAATTTAAGAGAGGAAATGCCGCGCTTTGTCTACTTGTCTACCAGAACAGGGACATGAAAATAATTTAAATATAGTTATTCCCTCAAGCGGGGATCTAACCCGTAAGCATCGCTTTTACGCCCGCACTACACCACGAAAATTAGGATCCATTTACGTTATTAAATATTCTATAACGTTTTACACTTTACTATGCATGTATAAATACAATAAAATGTTAATAATTGTCTTTGTCATTCTACTCACCCAAGAATAATGCTGCTGAAGTACACAACACCTATGTATCCACAATCGAGTGTAAATGTGAATATTATCATGCCCACTACCGTGGCGGCGTACACAGCTAGCGTGGTTTCTTTGAAACGATGAGTTTTGTCCAGGATGAGGCCACATACCACTGATCCGACCATACCGGCCACGACAATCACGAGGCCTATACGTCCTGCATCTTCGTTTGCTCCCTGAAATAATCATTTATTTAAAAATCTACTTCAAATACCGCCCAATTACTTGCCTAGGCATCGCGTGGAGTAATAAAGTTGAAATATGTAAAATTTAATTTAATATACAACATTAAGTGTAAATCAAAGGGGATACCCGATGGTACTATCAGGAAACTTGGAAATTCCTTCAGATTAGTGAATAAATTAACATAAGAATATTTACGCATTTTTGTACGAAATTAAATAATAACTCTTGACGAAGAAGCAATAAAATCATACATATCTCTAAAAGAGATATTAAAAATAGCTAAATCAGTTCTTCCGTCCACATTAGGGAAAGACAAGAAAAATTAAATAAAATAAAAATAAAAAAAATATCTAATTCAGAAGAATACTTTCAACTTTCTCATTAATATGGAATATACATAAATCTATAAATAGGCTGTAAGTGGATATCGTCAAGTGGATTTGAAGTGCCTTTGGAGAATTTTACAAAATTCACCTCAAGTCTATATATTTGCCATATTTTAATTATTCAGATAGGTAAAAATTTTATCACGTATTTTGAAATATACGATTAAGTCATTTTGAGTGGGACAATGCTTTATATATCGAACTTAGAACGTGATATTTGGTCATAGATTTATTATTTACCGTGTTTCATTGCGCAGAATTGGACAAAAATCATAAATAAAGCTACATGCCTTAACCCGCATATCAAGGTGGGCAGATGGAACCTAGTGTTACGACACTCCGTTTACCACGCACCGCCTAATTTTAAGGACACAGTCTTTGTGTTGAATGATGGAACTTACCGCTGCACTTTTGTCCTTTTCTCGAGCCAAGAAAGTAATAACTATTAAGAAAGTAATGTTTATGAGAGGGAATCGTAGCTTCACGGTTGTATTCCGCATATAGCAGGGTAATCAGAGAGAATTTAATGTTAGGACTACGCCCGAATTCAAGACATTGTGTGTTGAGTAGCGGAACTCTACGCCGCGCTGTGAATACTATGTAAAAATAAACTTATAGTCTTCTTTTTATATAGTGTATTAGAAGTATTCATAGTCATTTCAATAATAACATAAGAAAGTGTAACACCATATAATATTCGACGTAGCATGATTGGACGGTGTTAAAGAGGCCCAGGTTCAAGGTTCGCTGCGTAATTTGTTTCGTTTTCTAAAAAATGGTATTACTAATATACTCTTATTAAATCTTACCGGATAATAAGTGAGCACTAATTCATTGAGGAGCGTCGAAATAGCGTAAAACACTCCGACGTTGAGGCCATAAGAAATTAGAAGCAGGATGTAATTTCTATTAGTTAACAACTTCTTGATTGACTGGAAGAAGTTAGAGTCCAAACTAGAGCCGAAGTCTGCTGCTGCTGATGGCGGCGTCGCTGGTGCTGCTTTAAAGACTGTAGACGAAAAAGACATGTTTTTCCATTTATCTCGCTAATAGTGAAGGAAAAGAAGAGTGACACAAAACAAGCAGCGTCATACTTTTTCGCGCAAGGTAAGCAGAGTGAACTTGGTGTTAAGACACTCCCTACTCGTCGCCTAAGTTTCGAGACATTGCGTCCCCGTCCCCTAAGTGGGAATTGAATCTACTATTGTCGCGTTTATAGTCTGACACTGTGTCTACTGCTCCATTCTTTGTTTTGAAAATATTCTCTACTTTGCTATATACATATATGGACTTAATATAAAAAGTAAATGAGCTATTTGAGCGTATACAGTTATGGTGACTTAATTTTACAGTTAAATACATAACACGGATTTTCTACTCGGTAAAGATGATTAATATAAACCTCCATTAAATGTGTTATGTATCATTTATATATTTGTAGTTTTCCTAGTAGGTACACGTCTTATAATGACTACTCGAAGGTATCTTTGCCTATCGCTCAAATTCGTTATCAAAGACATTGTTGTAATTGTTTCATTAGAAAAACCATCACGTTTTATCCCTATCGACGTAGCTAGGCTCTTTCGCCTCGTCCACTCTCATCGACCTCGTCATACTTACCATTAGATGGGTCCTCATGGTTTTAACGTCACCTTCCTCGAGTGTAATTGAAAATATATAATTTCACTTACATAATAGTATGAACACAAACAGCACGCTCGTAATACCGGCAACGAGGTAAAACATGAACTGTAGATCAGCTCCAATTTCTTCTACGGTGCCTTGAGAACGAACTATCATAGGTGGCAGGAGGAACCCAAGGGCTACTCCTAGCTGAAAAGAAAATAATTTAATTAATATTATGTACTACTTACTAATATTATAAATTTGAAAATGTGTGAGGATGATTAATTAATGTTTTGCATTAAAGTGGAACAAACTTTCATCCACTACAGAATGGATTTAGATGAAACTTTACAGTAAAATATCGTATACACCAAAATAACACAGGCTACATACAATGTATGTAAAGATTTTATACAATTTGGCTGTAATATGAATATAATTATAAATAATTTAAGCTGCAGGTGGGCCGCTAATAACTAATAACCTACTTGTAAGATATATGAACGTCACTAAAAACGTTTAACATATATATATATATATATATATATATATGCACTTCTATATTCTTACATTATTTGC
>DWAN01003824.1:0-12917 GCA_018230445.1 Heliconius hewitsoni
CGGGTTCGAGTCCCGCTACGTTCAAATTTTTATACGTTTTCTAATTAAGTAAATAATTTTAATATTTCTATGTCATAAAATAGATTATTTTTTACCCAACTTCAAAAAGGAGGAGGAGGCACTCCTCAATTCGATTGGTATATATTTTTTTGTTGTAATAATTATTTAGGAAAAAAATTTTTCTTCTCCTTTCAGAGGTCAGAGGGCCTTGAGTTGTCTCTCTCCGCTTCTCGCGACACAAAGGCTGTGTACGCGATGAATGATCAGGTTAGTACTACGATGACACTACTTTATAGTTTTTTAAATTATTTAGCTAAATATTATCTTATTACTTCTAAAGCTTCACATGATAGAGGTTATTAGAATACTCAAAAGAAGTGGCAGAACGTAAACAGAAATTATATAGCCCCCAAAATAATATATATCTGTATATAAATGAAAACTCTTTATTGCTTACATAAAATAAATCGTACGTAGTACGTATAAAATTAAACATCGTGGCATAGATGGTTAGCGTCTGTCTGTAAATTCAATGGTCGTGGGTTCGATCATAGTCGATAGAACGGTAATTTTCATTTCCCCGGGTTGTTCACACTATACAAGGTGATGAGTTCCGCCACTAAACAAACAATGTTGCGAAATCGGGAGGAAGACTCGAGAACGAAGTTTCTTGAGAGTAGATTCTGCCTTCCCCCTTTCCATATTTTTAATACTTATAACGCGAGCCCAAATTGGCATTTTAAAGACTTTTACAAGCTCTTTAAGTCTAAGTAAAGAACAAAAGTTCAAACAAACGTATAATAATTTCAACATGCGGCGTACCTTTATCAGAAGTAGCTAATTGGCTAGAGGCGAGCTTGGATGGATTCCAAGAAGCGCAGGTTCAAATTTATATCCGTTTTTATTTATTTAACCTAAAGTGTGTAAACAACACTTGTAAAGATATTACAGAAAAAAATACAAACATTGAAAGTTGTTTTGACGTATAAACACAACCATGGCTTTTCTGCGACCTTAAAACCGTATATCAAATTCGTTAGTTTCAATATTTAAGATAAATTAAAAGTATTTAAGATTTTGGTATATATATTTTTGGCAGAGAAACTACAAATATTCAAAATAAAAAAATGTTTGTTAGTATTTTTATACACAGTGATCCTTACCTTTAACAGGCTATTTAATAATAAATATGTACATAGTTTAGCTATGTAGGTTAAAATGTTAAAACTTAAGTGCTTTTATCTTTGATCATATTTTTTTTACTCTAATCTTAATAAGGCTTGATTTAATAAGCTGTTACATATATTATAGTAGTTTTCATTTAAAAAGAAATATAAAATTCTTAATTCAAATTTGAATATCATTATATTTATGTATTTAATAATATTTTTGGTCAAAATAAACTGATGATAAAAGTTTTACAATTTTTTTGGAAGTAAGTAAAATTTCTATAAGGGCAAAAATAAGCGGTTACATAAAACAGAATTTAATGTTTGTATAGCCGTATCTTATTGCTGCCGTAATAGCTTCTTTGCATCAGAGCAAGCTTTCGTTCACTTTTTTTTTCCAAACAAAATCTGTTTTATTAGAACAATACAGTCATATCGTACCTTTTTAATATAATATTACCCAAGAGTTTTCTATTTGATCAATATATGAAACATTCCAAAACATTTATACAACAATCATTTACATTTTTTTAATTTCCTTGAACTTATGATCATTGTCTAAATTTCATCGCCATTATCAAAGTAAGAATCTGCAGTCATTTTAGGTATCACTTAGACATAAGTTTCTTAATTAATCACCCCATACCACGTAAAACAGCCCCATTGCAAAACGGATCGACATTCAAGCTTCGTATGTTGTCTTTGGTACGAACGTATCGTCTAAAACCAAAAATCTGGAACTTACTTTCTTATTCTACAAATTATTTATTTGTTTAAATAGGCATATTTAAGTATTTTTTTCTATTTTATACTTTTTTTTTCAATAATTAAAAGTGTTATTACAGGAACGTAGGTACTCTGTTAATTTTAATGTATTCGACGTGCTTTTATAATTTCATCTGGAAACTTTCAACACTTTTTTTTTTATAATTTTATTTTTCGTAAATTATCAATATTTATATATATATATATATAATATGTGTATATAAAATATATATATATTATATATTTTTCGGCACGTATATAAATATGTGATAATATAATAATAATAGAAAACTAAAAAAAAACAAACGATAAAGTTATAAAAAAAGTAATACAAAATTTATGGGTAAATTAACAAAATAAAAAATATATACTATCGTCCTAGAAAAATAGATTTTTATGAGCATTTAAAATTGTAAAACTTTCACTTTAAAATAATTCAAAATAAAAAGGGTTTGAGAAATTTATTATATTTATTTATTCTTTAAACCTTTTTCTAAATACATACTACACAAATGCCTCTACAAATATAGCGCTTCCATATTTATTTTAAAAAAATTAATAAAACAGATTCACGCTGTATCCCGGACACAGCAGGATAGGCAGAGGGTAACCTAGTGTTAAGACACTTCGTTCCCCACTTTATTTACTTTCTAATGACTGAAAAATAATATAAAACAAAAATTACGTTCTTATTTTTATCTTCAATGTTATTATAAAGGCAAATAAACTCTACTTAAACTTACTCAAATTATTTAGTAATTGTAGTATATATTATGTATTTTATATATTTAAGAAAATTTAAAATGTATAAAAAATGTGATATGTTATATGTATATCGTAAGTATCTATACTTTAGATTTGCTACTTGTGTAATGTATATATTTATATTACGACCCCGAGTCTATGCTTTTTGAAAAAAATACCTATATGAAAAGGTACGTAGAATTTTAGGTTCACTATAAACAAATTTTGAAATTTACTCAAAAATTATTCGATAGCTTTAAAAGGTATTTTCACTATTAATATTATTAAGTAGGCACAGGTTCTATCACATGATCTGATTTTTATTCAATTATTGTTGTTTAATTTGTTTTAGACTTTTCATACGCCATCATTTGGAGACGAAGAGTTTGATATTCCATTGATTCATGGTCAACATGCTACTAGTGCTGGCGGACAAAATTCGCATATACATTATTCTCAACTTCACCACGCCGCACCTCAGGTTTGTTACGTTACTCGCCACTTTATAGTAGTCTTTGACATTAAACTAAGAAATTCGTTAGCAGCCCTTTCAGCTTATTTAGAAACATTTGAAAAAATATTTCAACAAGTGTTTCTTATAAGGGCTGCATTTTATTGATGATGTTTCTAACTTAGCTTAACTTTAAGTAAGTTAAGTTAGAAACATTTTTGTTGAAAAAAATAATAATTTAATCGTTAATTATTAACTTAATTTTTAATTTTTGCAAAAATTATAAGTAGTATGTACTACTAAAAAATGTAAGATCGTTACTTATTAATCCATGTTAGTATAAAATAGTATGCACTAGTTCTAAATTAACATACTTATTATAAATTTATATCAGACAATAAATATTTTAATTGATTTATAATAACAAAACATCTACAAGATAATGCTATTTCTTATTACAATTCTATAGTAGAAACTTTTACGAAATGCGCCTTCGATCATCTGCCCTACTTTTTAGATTGCTTTTATTGAAATGAAATTGCCTTTGAATAAATTCCGTTAAGTAGGCGGTGGACTCGGAAGTTATTTTAGATCACTCTTAAAGATATTTTTAAAATAAAAGTAATAACGCATTGCTGCTATTACACTTATAGAGCTCTCGTTAAATTTTATTGATAACATAAAAGTACACAGAAAGAAAATCGATATGGATAAAAAGAACTGCTGTTTTCTGAATAATAATAATTATTGTTGTGGCATTTGAAAGAAATGAAGAAAAAACGAATGCTAGCAACCATTAAAAACGGATTTTAGCAATCAGCGTAAATAGACAAATATTAGATATGAGTGAAAGTATGCTTAGTAGAGATGAAAGATAAAAAATGGTAGTATTGCTGCATGTGACAGAATGGACGGTGCTTTAGCTACATGATGAGATGACCGTATATAATGCAGTACTGGTACTACAGAAGAAAAAGAATGCTGCGGAGATGTAAGTAAGGAATCCGCAATGAAGTACCTGCCATTCTGAGTATCTCATAGAAAATAGCACGTACTAGCAAGGATGTCGCAATGAAAATGAAGAAGAACGTGCTGAAGTGGTTAGAATGGCAAAGTAGATTAAGATTTATGAGGAGAAGTGAAGCTGAGTAGTGAGGAAAACCTCGGTTGACCTTCGAGAATTACATAGAATGAGGACTCCTTGAGGGAATGTATAAAGAGATTACAGTGTACAGGGAAGGAGGAGGTGGCAACCGTAGCATTTGGCGTTCAGTTGTTTTTTTTATCTCTTGGGCATTCTCACGTAATCCTTAATCGTGCTATACCCTATTAATCAATCAACCGTTTTAATCTACAGATGGGAACTTTGGTTAACGTAGTCAATCTGTGTGACAAAGAATGTAACCACTAAACTTTTACTACCTACTTGGGGAAATATGAATAAATTCATGAGGAGGAGATCCCCCATCAATTTATACACGATTGCTCTTGTGCTCTTTTTCTCAGAAATTTCTAACACAATTCGAAAAAATATATATTAATTTTAATTTTTTTTTTTACCATAAGAACAGTTATTTTCTAAATATAAATTAAATCACTTAAAATCTAGGAGGACGAGAGTTAATTAAGACCTCGATGCCGATATTACGCCATCCTTAGATCATTACAATTTAGCTCTTTGCCCAGAAGGCTTATGTCAATAACTTCTCGCCTGAGATTATTTTAAAATTGATCCAAATAGAAAATTGGTTTTACTTAATTACTAATTTCATTTTAAATTGAAGAATTCAAAATTATGTATCTATTCAGAGTAGCGCTCACCTGCGGTTTTGCCAACCTAACCTAACCTAACGTCTTATTACTAAAGCTAGGAATTAAAAATAATGAACCTGAATGGAAATCGAACCCACAACCGTCACGGTTATTGTCAGACACTATGCCTCTGCACCACGAAATTATGTATACTTCTACATATCTAATTGTTACTGAAACTTGGTTTGTAGATGTATTGTATGGCTTACGATTTTATACAAATGTTTCTTACTTCTCACATAAAACTAAAACTGGGAAAAAAATATTTACAAATTTATACGTACGTGCAGGATAGTTTATCAAAACAAATTTAATTCAAAATCTATTAACCTAAAATTATGAAATTTGATAAAAAGTAATAACTTAGAGTAAGAATAAAGGAAAAATCTAATGATTGATCATTTTAAACTTACGACCAACAAAGAGACATACAAATAAAAATATATATATTTTTGATTATCGTTTGTATAGAAAACCATAGAAGTATTTATTTAAAAATATATATTGTTGATTACCGTTTGTATAGAAAACCATAGAAGTATTTATTTTTTGTTAATGTTCAATATCCAGAATTGACTCATCTTACATTTTATTATATTTATTATCTATAGAATATTAAAGATTATTGTTTTTTATATTATAATTTTTAGCCGTGTCCGTTGAGCACAGATTACTTCGCTATGTAGAATATGAAACATGATGCACATTTGACATAATCGAGTGTACATAATTGTCAACTGTCATGTGAGTTATGACAGCTTGAGATAAAACTCAACTGAACTAAATTTTATAAATCGTAAATTAAAATAAATCGTATTACGATATTATGTAGGCCATTTAATATTATAGTTGTAGTTTTTATTTCATGTTCACGTATATTTTGTTACTATTCATAGTTATGTCATATAATATTTATTCCCGATAACAGGTGGGAATGATGAATCCGGCTCAAGACGGTCTTGCTCCTCCAGGCGGAGCACCATCATATCAACAACCATTATACTTACAAGAACCCCATACACCTGTTACTTCACATAAGTATGTATTATAAAAATAATTTTATTACATTATTTCGTTTTTTTTTTCATCAATATGTAATACATTTTTATTATTATAGTAACGCTGCTGCTCCAGCTGGTAATTATATGATACAACAACAACCTGGTGGCCAGCAACAGTTGCTAATGTTACAGCCAAGTCAAGTCATGAGTGGCCCGCCCACACCAAATACTCCAACACAGCCTGGGCCTGTTTATGGATCCCCACAGAGAGCTTCTCCTCCAGGGACCACAAGTGATGACTCAGATGACAGTGTACCTTCACATCATTCTCAGGTAAATACTAAGCAGAGCCAGGCACAATAAATCATAAATCCAACAAAAATATCTTTACTGTATTAAAACATATATTGATTTGAATTGCTTTACCCTTTTTCACCAGCATTTTTTTAAAGTTTTTAATCAAAATACTAGTTCTATTATATAATTCGTTTAAGAAAGATATACTTTAGTAAAAAGTTATATTCATAAAATATTTTGTATTTATCTGTAGTTCATTGGCATATACATTTCTTTATTTAACATGGTCTTTATAGAAAATTTGTTATAAAAAACTAATAAATTCGTTGTTTGTTGGTAGTTGCCTGGTGATGCAGAAAGCCTTCTGCCTATCCATTATTGCTCAGCGAGCCGGCAGCAACAAACTACGCTTCATCAGGTATAGGCAAATTTTATCATTTACAATGTAGATTGGTGTTAATTTAAGGAACTATTTAGTAGATTTGTATTGCCAATGGACTAAACACTAAATTAAATATATATATATATATGACTTTTACATTGCTTTATATAGATTGGTGTAAGCAATATGGGTGTTAAGAGGTCTTCACCAGAACCAATTGATAATGGAGTTAATCGTGGACAAATGCAAAAAAAACCCAAAGTCCAAAAAAAGAAAAAAAAGAGGGATCCTAATGAACCACAAAAGTGAGTATGCAATAAAAATTATTTAATATTTATTTTTATAAAAATTGAATGTTAAAACTTAATATAAAATTATTAAATTTTAAATGTTTGCAGACCTGTATCAGCATATGCATTATTTTTTCGGGACACACAGGCTGCAATCAAGGGTCAAAATCCAAATGCAAGTTTTGGAGAAGTCTCTAAAATAGTAGCATCTATGTGGGATGGTTTGGATTCAGAACATAAAAGTGTGAGTTGTAATATGCAATTCTCTATATTGTTGAATAAAGTGTTTTATTGCGTTTTTATTTTTTACTGTTGTTATTTTTTATTAGGTTTATAAACAAAAAACTGAAGTAGCAAAGAAAGAATATCTGAAAGCCTTGGCGGCATATCGAGCCAGCTTAGTATCTAAGGTATGATATTGAATTTATTAGATACATATAATATTTATATATTGAAACCCTAATTATTATAAAACCTGAAATCATTATATAAGTACCTAGAAACCCTTAAAATTCTGGCTATTTGTCAAACAAGCTCTAAATGCTAGTTTGTATTATGTTAGTAATTTTATCTAGTAACAAATAATTTAGTAGCTAGACATATCTGAAAACCTAAAATTTAGTTGAGTACTTGGTGAGTAATTTAGTGAAGTCAATCCCTTTAATTCATTTTTTTGGACAATTAGCAACCCACACTTCAGTGCTATAATTTTAGAATTACCCAAACTTTATTTATACAAATTTCCTCATCCACTTCTTTTAAAATACCCTGAATTAAGATTAGTTCACTCATTTTATTAAATTTATTACATTGTACATTGTTCATCTTGCAAAACACTGTTTACTTGTATACTTGAGCAGAGAGGAAATGTTTTTTGGGCTGTGGCAAGTATTTTACCTATTTTATTTTGCATAATGCAAACAGGGAATTACCAACCAAATTTGCTACTAACATCTGCAAATTATCAATTTAAGGATATAATTCTGACCGATAAAATATTAATTTTCTAACTTGAAATAAAGTTATACAATATAAATAAAAATAAAGTAAATAAATACTCTTAATATATAAATAAACTATGAATGATGAAGCTTCAATAAAAAAAACACATATATTTACATAATCCTACATAATATATGTATGTTCTTATGTTTTATTCTTTTCTGGTATAAAGTTATGTGAAAACGACTAAGTAATTGTAAAGCTAATTTATGTTATCAATTTATACTAAACGCTTTCTTTTTTTTTAAATTTCTAACAATATCGTAGTAGCATCGAAATGCACTCAATAAACGTGGGTATAGCAATTAATATATTTTTTAAATTAATTTATAATTTAAACTCTGGAACGGAGGAAACGTACTTGAAACGAAACGCGAATATTTTTACCACTGGCAACTCAGAGAACGCTTTGTGACAACTGAATATACTTGATCGTTCATTGTTTGATGTTTACTGTTTAGTTCGCTTTAATTCTTGTAAGCGCATTGTTTTTATACTTTAAATTCGTAAAAAAAAGTAAATATTTAGAAACAATAATTCTTAAATTAGAATTAAAGAAAGAAAGCTTTAACTTTGTTACAATTATAACTTCACCGTGTGTTCAGTAAACTCCACGCGTCTTTTAAACCGGTAAGCTTTTTCACAAAGCTTTTTCTTTAATACGATCGACCTTTTAAATAAGATTTTATAAAGAAAAATTTAAAAGAATATGCCGTACATAAAAATAAAAAATGTTGTAAAATGTGGCTTCTATTATAATTTAATATTTTTACCGTAATTAATATAATAATAAAAAAATCTAACTTTCTTTCATTCTGGGTTTTAAATATTCATATAAAGAATAAAAAGTACTGAGTATGTAAATATTTTTTCTAAGGGAGGTGAACAAGAAAACCAAGTAATGTACAATCACAACAATTCAAATGCAAATTATGGGAATTATTATCAAGGACAAGCATATGGAAATGGACACACTCCTCAAAGCTATGCGCCAAATTCCACACCCCAAGGTTATACACCTCAAAACTTTTCTGGAGGTCAACCACCATCTACATTCTCTGGACCTTCCCCTCAAAGCTACCCACCCAACCCCCAACAGTCGCCACAAGGCTATCAAGGGAATATGGGACATAATCCTCAAACTTACCAAGTAAGTAATAAAGATATTTTAAAGATAATCCAATTTTTTGAGATGACTTTGTTTTATATAATAACTTTAGGAAGTTGAAATTAAACAACATATTTTGTAGGTCAGTAAACAATAATATAAAGGATAATTTAACAAAACTTCGTATTTTTTCATTAGGGGGTAACAGGTCAGTCACCGCAAGGCTACCAAGTTAATTCAACAACTTCAACATGTCAGTCCAATATGGTGCAGTCTCCGAGGAGTTATCAAGCTGCACAGTCTCCTAACTATGCTGGTAATTCTGGATTATCACCCCCAGGCTATAGACAAGTTCAATCACAATCTCCTCCAGTCCAATCTGTTCATGCTGCAATGCAGTATCATCATTCTCAACAGGTAAGCATAACAGATTAATTTGTTATATATTATAGTTTTTTAGAAAGATATTAAATCTATCTTTTTTATTAATTTCATGATTAGATATACTATGAAGTTGCCTCTGGCAACTTTGTGTGGACTGTTTTGCCTTTTCATAATACTTCCATTTTCAACACATTGTGTAAAACATAGACCCAAAATTTCTAGGCATTGCTTATTAAAATGTTGAATGTGTCTTCCAGTGGGGAAATGTAAATAATTTTATACACATTAACCACACTTGGAGTCAATATCATGAACATCATGGTAAAAGTCAGAATTGTTTATTTGTTTTTTATTTTTTAACACAAACTATATACACAACAACTTCAACTAATATGCCACTCCCATATTTTTTTAATTTTGTCTGGTCTATAATAGTTTATACTTTATTTGTTTAAATGCCTATCAAGCTGAACAAATTTTGCTAAGGAGGCATTTAGTATTTCTTAGTTAACTTGGACTATTGTGGATATCCGCTGTTCAAGGTTCTATAATATTAGCTTTGCAACAAAAAAAATGTCATTCACATTAACCTAATAGTTTCAAAGATATGCTTGTAGATAGAAACTTTCAAAATTACATATATTAGCCTTTTTACATCCCCTTGTATTGATATTTTGCAAAAACATTCAATGTAAAGACTAAAATTCCTAACTAGTTAACTAAATATTCCACTCTTCAATCTGCTATTATGATTAAATATTGAGCTTGGGCATTTGAATCTTACTACAATGAAATAATTATATAAGTGTTTTAAGCCTTATTAATATTAAATAATTTTGCAATTTATTTGCAATAGTAATGCAGATAGCTAAATATGATTACTTAATATGTAATTGTGACATACATCAATCCATTGAACAGATGCAACAGGCACACCAAGTGCAACAATATCAACAGCAGCATCAACATCCTTCGCCACAGCAACAAATGCACCAGTCGCCCCCACAGACAATCCAACACCAGCAAGCCCAACATCAACAAGGCCAGTCCCAACACCAGCAGTCCCAGCATCCGCAGTCTCAGCATCAGCAGTCCCAGCATCAACAAGCTCAACATCAGCAAGTCCAACTTCAGCAAGTCCAGCACCAGCAAGTCCAACATCAGCAGGTTCAACAGCAGCAGTCTCCACATCAACAGCCACAACAAAGTCAGCAACAGCAGGCACAACAAATACAGAATATAAAACCTGATCAATCCCCTAGTAGTGCAAATACTAATTCTGGAATGAATGGACCACACCAGTCTCCAGAGGTATAATATAATTATGATTATATTTATATTATATAGATCATTCAATCATAGAGTAGTGGCGAAAAGAGTGCCTTAACTCTAGGTTCCTGCTGCCAAACCTGCTGTATGTGGGATACAGTGTGAAGCTGTAAAAAAAATTCATCTGACTATAAATATGACAATTGTGATTTGATTCTTACTGGTTTAATAAATAATTTTGAGTTTTCCACTCTGGCATGATCATATTGTGGTATTAAGTTCAGCCACTCAATATGTAAAAAGAAATATACATTTAAAAGCAGTATACTTGTGTTACAAAAAAAAAGTTTTGCTAGTTGCCTGTATTCCAGTATACAGTAATCTAAACTAAAACTAATCCTTCTAAATAATTTTAGAACTTGCATTTGAAAAATATTTACATGTTAAGAAATTATATGATAAACATGTTTCTATTTGACTTTAGCAAACTGAAAATGGAAGCACACCATCTTGTATACGCCAAGGCTGTACAAATCCTGCTATATCTAACAGCGAATGGGAAGATGAATACTGTTCAAATGAATGTGTTGTCAGCCATTGCAGGTAACTGTCTAAAATATCAATTAGTTTAATGAAACTATGTTATTATCTATGATGTATATAACTACAGTTTTGACCTTCACGCATATTAAATCCAAATATAGCATCCTAAGTATAGGCCAAGGGAACCTAATGTTAAGACACTCCAATCTTCACTTTCTGCACTATTTTTGTGACATTTCGTGTTATTCAGAATCAAAACTACAACCATCGCGTTTACAGTCAAATGCTGGGCCGCTGTAGCTATACTCTAATTTTTTTTTAATGATGCCTTTCTTTTATTTTACAGAGATGTCTTCAGCTCGTGGGTAGCTTCTAACACAAATAATCAAATACAAAATTTCTCTGCAGTTAAGTAACAAATGATGTAGAAGACATATCAAGGTTGAAAATAAGCTGTGAATAATAATTAAAAATTATTAATATGATATTTTGCCTTGTTAAAGTACAGTTATCTATTAACTTGTTATAAATATGTGCCACAGCCGAAATGGTTTTCTCATGTTAAAAAATTCTAATAAATTTTCGACATGTAACAAAAATTTAATTTTTAAAATTTGGAGTGCCTTGACAAATTCTTGTTTTTTTAAAATCTGTATAATTTCACTTCAATGTTTGAGATAAACTCTTTGTTAATAAGGTTTTGTTTAAAATCTATAATTATCTCAATATGTGCATAAGCTATTGAGCCTCCAATGCAGCTTCAATACATACTTGCATTTGATTAACTCAAGGATGTAATAACAAACTATTTATCCACATTGATTTAAGAAGCAATAGTTATTATTGTATGTATTATAATAAAAAAAAATAAGTATCTGAAAAATAATGATAAAATAATTATAATGAGCATTCATTAGTTAATATTTAACTATGTTTCGCCTTAAATATTTTTGAAAACATTAGTTTTTTAATTAGTACTGTGAGTATAAAAAAACTTAAACACAATGGATGTTCTACAAAGTTGATCTAAAAACATTTTTAAAGCACACAAAGATGTGTGATTTATTTGTATGGTTGTAGCAAATCATCACAAATAATATTAGGTATCACAATTATATATTGCCTAATAAAACATTAATTTAATCCTATGTTAAACGATGTATTCTTGATAGCAATATCGATTACTCCTCTAGAAAGTTGTGCTTAGCATAGGTATAGCTGGACCAAAATTTCCTTTATATTCAAAACAATGATACTAGTTTAAAATATGTATTACTTATTTTAATGTATATTCCGTAAGTTACGAATGTAAATAAATCCTTGCAATAATAGACCTAATTATAATAGTTGTTTAAGGAGAAAATATCTCATTTCAATTTATGTAATTTATAGTTAATCCTTTAGACTACTCCTTAAAGCAAAGTATCCTTACGTATTGTAAAATAATTGTGTATAAACTGTAACTAGAACAATTATTTCATTAAATTTCTTAAGCATTAATATGTTTTTTAATTAATATGGGCACATAACTTTAACAAATATTCAATATATACACAGCCGGGTTAGTAGTGGAGTCGGATTAGGAGGAGTAGGAGTAGGATTATCTCTTGGTAGTATTTTGTTGTAGCAGTATGTGTTTACGTTGTTGGTATCTATGCGTAACTGCGTCACACGAAATACAGGTATGGATAAACATCGTG
>DWAN01003825.1:0-12917 GCA_018230445.1 Heliconius hewitsoni
TACGTTTTCTAATAAAGTATTTATCTTTCCTAAGTGTGGATTAACACTTTAAAAAAAAAAGTTTAAATAATATGCAAATATAATAATTTACCTATACAAGATGTAAACAAATCGCGTGCTACCTGTAATCTATTATTCAGAAGCCGCGCGCCATTTCTCACGGTTAGTCTTCCAAGTACAAAATCACGAATGTTACGTGGGTTTTCTTATATTAATATTTCATATCATGTACGCTTATGGAGAAAATAATTAGGAATAATAATCTTGATTTCCATGGGACGTGGGCTTAAATTTGTATATGTTATCTAAAAAAGCGTTTCTGAGTGTGGAATAAAACTTTAAAAACGTTAAGAATGAATTAAGAAGAGCTTGAGATTATAATATTTACAATGTCTCGATTTCGGGCGGAAAGAGGAAACAGCAAAGGCAAATCCATCATCCACTGTAGCGGGCCCACAACACTTTGGCCGACACGCCTTCAGGGTCTGTTGTGGTCGTATATCACATTGATATTAATAGTTTTTACGTAACAAAATCTTAACAGCGTGACATAAAAGGGTACGCATAACCTTAGCTAATTTTCAGGATATAATAAACGTCTTTAAAAAGCTATAGGTAGGTATATGAATTATCAGAAAGTTTTTACAATTTCGAAATTTGATTTGTAGAATACAAATGACTATTAAGTAGTACTTATATATAATAAAATAAAGGTCAATTTTGTATTTTTTTTTACATTTTCAAATGGTTTAAAAATTTACATAGTGAAATACTAAAAAAACGGATTTAGCAGGTGTAGGCACACTTAAGCCGACGATATTATCATTTGTAAGAAATGAGTAAGTTCATAATATTTCATGTTTAAATTTCAACTCTTTTGTTCTTTGCATAAAGCATATTTTTAGTATCAAAGAAAATAATAACTTGCGCGTAAGTAACTAGTATTTGAGTAGCTTCACTTCATCTTTTATAAACAAAAAGAAATTCTTATTTCATACAAAAAATAAACCTATTCTACTAATAAATATATTAGTTTCTATAATAGTTCATTTCTTACCAACTGTACTTGCATGTCAACTTGTTAAATCTAATAATGGTAAAGAGGCTTTGTTTAACCACGACTCACCCTTCATAATTTCAATAATTCACAAATGGAGCGCTCTTGATTTGTCATTGTCAATACCACGCGACTTATTACGTGGTTATGAATCAAAATTACAGACATTTACTGAAAGTTAAAGAAAAAACAGACATTATAAATAGAAAATTGACTTATTTTTATTTCATACAAATTTTTCAAAGTAATAATCTGGCAGCTAACTTTTATTTCCCGCCATTTTCGAAAACGACGCCAGTTTAAATGCGCTCAGCCTAATCCGAATTAAAATAATGCTAGAAAAATTAAGAGTTTTGTTTTATTTATTGTTAACGTTGCTAATTCCATTTTTGCTGCAAGAATATATTTCGGCGATCCTAATAAATAAAGTGCGGGATTGTAACAGCTGTAGGTGGTGTAAGAATTAATAAAATGGATTTGCAGCTTTTGTTTCCCTTTTTGTTAATAAATTTCGGCTGTGTGGTTTCGGAACTTACTTTGAGATTCGGTAAGATAGTGTTTTTAATTAGACAACCTGAAGTAGACTCGGACCCCAAACCACATTTATATTTTTGAGACTTTCGCTTTCCTTAAGAACCATAATTTATTACATGCGAGTTTTGTGTCTATGCACATATATAAAACTATATAAAACAAAAATAAAAATAAATAAGCTTTACGCTTTATCCCGCACACGGCAGGGTAGTTAGAGGGTCTTTTCAAATAAATTAACTAAAATATTTATTTAAATATAAATTTAAAACAAATATTTCAGTTAATTTAATTTAAATTATTATAAAGCATCTATTTAAATATACTAATTACTTTTATTTATTTGTAGTTTTTATAACAGAAAATCATGAAATCGAGCTACCGCAAGAAATCAGTCGTGCAATAAAAGAAACGGAACAAAATTCGCCAGGTTTACTTATTAGCGAAGATATCATACAACTAGACAGAGAAAATGACGAAGAAAGTTATAGCAAATGTGAGAAGATTATAAAAATATGCGAGCGGAAATTTTCGCAAGGCGTTGATTCCGCTTCTCAATATGCAATTTCTCATAACTCCTCGATACTCGCAAAATTTTTTGCGTGAACCTGAAGACGTAAAATGAAAAATCCCTTTTTTTCGATTCTCATAGAAATTTCGAGAAATGCTCCCCGACAGCAAAGTAGACAGAGTAGATGCGTAAAGCTGAAAAAAATTACATTGTTAATAATACAGCTAGGGCTTCTACTCTCGCAACTAATTTTCATTACCTACCGGTACTTAGCACGGGCACGGTGTGGGCGCGGACCAATCGACCCCCCCCTCTTCCTACGCCCATGTTGCCTCTCTCTAGGGAATAATATTTATCCTATATAGCTAGGTGTTGAACGTAGCGTTCTGTCTAAGCTATCAGCTTGGACAGCGTGGGTAAGAACAGATATTCGATATTACAAACATTTACAAGCGTGCGGCTGTAAACGCGACGATTGTGGTTTCTATTCCCACTCGATGAAATTAAATATTTCGTATTTTAATTTCTTTGCTCCGATAACAAGGCAAAACGCGGCGTTGAGTTCTGCCATTCGACAGGCAATGCCCCCAAAATAAGTTAAAAGTGAGGAATAGAAGTTTTTTAATGGGAATGGAATATCTTTACACTACTTTCTCTTCGCCAATTTCGCTATGTGAAGGATACAGAGTTAAGCTAAAAAAAACTCGTTACTAAATGTTGACTGACTAATAGTCAACGCCCAGCCGCAACTACGCGGCGTAATTTGGCATATTGATTCCTTACCGAGTGCAATATGTTGAAATTACAAGAGTAACGGCAAGAAGCGGTGTTTTACATGGTAAAATTTGTTTGGCAGTATGTGCCTCTTTATCCAAAGGCGTTTCTTCTATAATTGACCTATCCTGGTCACCATGGGAAAAGATTGAGGAGTTATCTTCCTCTACCGGGCTGGTGGTAGTCCGTTCTTTACTAGGGTCACAACAGATGGTTCGTGGCTTTGATGAATATTTGGAATCCAGAAATGCAACAGATGCAGCAATTATATTGGAGAGCGAAAGTGGTTGGTAATTTTATTTTTGTAGAATATATTTTGCATCAGTATTATATTCTTTATAGCTTCACACTCCGTCAAGACAATCCGTTCCCCACTTTCTGCTTAAATTTCAAAACATTGCATGTTGAGTGGCGCAACTCAATGATGCGCTTTGTCATGTTACCAGAGCGAGGAAATGAAAATAATTAATTTCCCCGATCGTGAATCGAACCCATAACCATCACGTAAGTACTATTAAAACCAGTGAAGTAAAAAAAAATATTCAGCCATCGCTAAAATAATCTAGTCAAATAAAATGTTGACAAAAATTAAAGACTTTTGTTTACTACACTCTATTAGAGCGGACATTCAAATAATATGTAAAGGTAATAGTGGTTAGGTGTTTTGCTTGTGTGTCTGTGTTTGCTTCGTTATAATTTCCAGTATCTTCCATTTTTTTTCCAGATGTAGACCAAGCTCTGTATGAGCTTCTCGGCCGTTCCCACATCCGCATTTGGGTTCACGCCGGCCTAACTAGAGACTCGGCTAAGGCGTTAAAGATTATGCGACCGGAACCTAGTTTTTATATTATAGTCGGCGATAATAACTTTGTTATTTCTACTTATAAGCGGGTATGTTTTTAGTGTTCCGTACCACAAAAAATAAAAACGGAACCCTTCCGTCTGTCAAGACCATTTATCTTCTAAAACGCAATCAATCGATGAGAGCTGTTATGCATGGATTTTGTTGCGTTTTGTATGAAATTCGTCGCGTAATCAAAATCTACAGTATACTTCCCGTGGATTTAAAGTTATAAAATTTGGAACGAAGTTAGAACTCACAATAAAAATAAAGAAAAAAATCCGAAAAGTTAAAATTTATAGATATTTCTTAGAACAAAATCTAATGAAATAAAATCATAATGAATGAAATGAATTACAAATTTCACTGTACTATATTTAAATTTGGCAGGATCAAATTCCGTGAAAATATTTAAGCGTAGTTTTTTGAGCTTCTCGCTGTATCCCGCACATGTATGAATGTAGTTTACATATATATCCTACATTATTGTTCCTTCTTTAATTCTTTTACAGGCAGTAAAAGAAAAATTAGTGAAACGACCTTATCGATGGAACCTAATAATAACTGATTACAATGCTCTAGATCCTTCTATACTTGTGCTACCCACTGTCATACTACAATCTGATGAAACGGACTGTTGTAAATTATTAGCAATGAAAGATTGCAGTTGTGCTACGGATATGCAGGTTCATTAATTTTATTTCTAAAATATTCTCTTTTTTTAGAGGCCGTCTTGGCGCAGTGCTACAGCTTCTGTCTGCGCAACAGTTTTGTTTCCGATTCTCACGTGGGTAAGAAGAATGTGGCCAATATCCCATATATAGTAGGGGAGGCAGAGGAACCTACTGATAAGACAATCCGCTTCCCACTTTCTGCATATTGTTCGAGATATTGAGTAAAGCTAAGGAACTCAAACGTTTTACCTTGTCACCAGAGCGAGAAAAAAACAATAATTTATTCCCTGAGCGGAAATCAAAACATATAACCACTGCGTTTATAACCAGAAACTGCTGGTGCAAAACGACGTTCAAAATTTGAAAGATGAGAGCCTGAATATATTTAATGTGTATTTTTTAGAAAAAACAACACATTCTTAACAATCTTATAAAGTATATGGCTGACACCCTATCGAGAATTGATTCGGACCAAATAGTGAATATAGACTGTGACAACCAACAAGGTCAGATGAATGCAACTAAGGATAAATTATATCAGATATTCGACGAAGATAGCCTGAGTAATGAGACTTTGTTTTATTGGGATGAAGAAAGGTAGGTGTTTGCCGATTTTTTTTCTTAGATTAACGCTGTATACCGTATATTACAAGGTAGGCAAAAAAATGTGGTGTTAAGACGCCGCGTTCCCATCGTACTGGGCGAATTTTTTTGTCAGTTCCGCCAGTCTACCTTACATTAAGCTCCCTATACTACTATTTTTTATGTTTAATTATCAGTAACAGAGTTTTTTAAGGTCTGGAATTTTCCATCGATCGCATTTTGTTCTGTCAACTTATAAACCTGAGAGTGGCCTGCAAAGGATAGCGTCGTGGTCTGCTGACGAAGAATATAAGTTGTTTCCAGGAGTTATATTGGAGCCATTGAAAAAATTATTTCGTATTGGCACTTCTGCGGTAACTGATTTTATTAAATCAAAATTAAATCGATTTTAATAAAACTTGTTTTTGGTAGATCTTTCTGTGCCAGAAGATGACAAAGTGTTAACAATACTTCCTGCCTGCAGTATCTTCATACTGTATCTAGCATGTAGGAGGGCTGGCTGAGGGAACCTAGTGAAAAGCCCCCCTGGTTCCCTATATTCCGGTGAACTTTCAAGACATTGTGTCTTGTTACCAGAGCGACGAAAGGAAAACTCATTCCCCGAGTTGGAATCGAACCCTCGAACGAAGACCTCTAAATTTAGTTTAACTAATTTGAATATATGTAAATTATGGTCTTATTTTACTATTAAGTACTTATAAGTTATTACAGCTACTTTTTAGTACGAGTTAATACCTTCTATTTAAATTAGGCCGTTCCATGGACATTACCAAAGTACGATCCAGAAACTGGTCAACCAATGTTCACTGAGGACGGAAACCCAATATATGAAGGATATTGTATCGATCTCATAGATAAAATAGCTGAGGTGAGAAAAAAAATGATGACTATTATTAAAAAAAGGATTCCATTCCAACTCGTGAAAAACATTGTAGATATTTCAATTATTTTGAGTTCTCTCTCGAAAGGCAAATGCATAGGATAGTGGGAACGAAGTGGCTTAACATAAGGTTCTTTCTCCTCCTGTTATATGCGGATCTTATAGTGTGAAGAATAAGGATATGATGATTGGATAATTCATTTCATTGAGTAGAAATCGAACCTACAACCATTGCGTATTTGACACCAGGTAGGGTCTTACCATTAGAATTTTTATTTAATTGTTATCATTACTTTTAGGCAATGAATTTTGATTACGAGATAGTAACGCCAAAAACAGGTTCATTCGGGAGACGGCTGCCCAATGGTTCGTGGGATGGTATTATTGGAGATTTGATGACTGGGGTAGGCCTTAACTAACTTTCTTTTATGAACATATAGAACTGATTATATTGTAATACATAATTGTGTTATCAGTGTGAATCTATACTTAAAGTAAACAGGAAGGTCTTGTAATTTTTGAGTTTATCTCTTATAAATAAAAATATTTTTAAATCAACAACTTATATTATATATTTTTAAATATATTTGTAATTTCTGGGATACATTCATTTCTTTTTTCAAAGGAAACAGATATAGCAATAGCAGCATTGACCATGACGGCCGAACGAGAAGAGGTAGTTGATTTTGTTGCCCCATATTTTGAACAAACTGGTATCCTTATAGGTAAGTATGTTATTAGCAATTTAATATTAGCAAGAAAATTGCTTGTTTATACCATTTATTTATCATAAATTATATTTTAATGAGACCATCGTGGTTCTGTGGTAGCCAGTTCAATGTAAACGTGATGTGGATTACATCCTTAACGGAGCAATAAATTATTTTCTTAGCTTCGCTTTAGTAAGACAGTTACGCAATTTAACATGCGGTATCTTGAATGTGGAAAGTGAAAAGCGTTTTCTCTGGCTATTTGTTTTCGTGCTATACGTGAAATAGAGCGTGAAGGTAAAAAAATATAGTACTCTGATTTTCAACAAAAATTGTTACAGTGATCAGGAAGCCCATCAGAAAAACATCGCTTTTCAAATTTATGACGGTCCTCAGAACTGAAGTGTGGCTCAGTATAGTGGCCGCGTTGCTCCTCACCGGTTTCATGATATGGCTGTTGGAGAAATACTCTCCATATTCAGCGAGGAACAATCCTGATGCATATCCCTACCCTTGCAGGTAAGAACAGATATTTGGAACCGTTTTTTATTTATTTTAAACAAATTTGATTTCATTAGGATTTTGGTCAAATTTTAGAAGAATTTTTTCGCTTTAGGATTTCTCTGGCAACAAGACGGAGCGTGGTTTTGCGAATCTCCAGACAATAAGTTTCTTTTGTATATCCTGCTATATAAGGTTACAGCGTGAAGCTAGAAAATATATACCCCACGGGGGTAAAGCCTTGAGTAGAACACTAGTTTATATTTGTATACCTAATAGTTTCTTTTCACATTATTTTTTTTAGGGAATTCACCCTCAAAGAAAGCTTTTGGTTCGCGCTAACTTCATTCACACCTCAAGGAGGCGGGGAAGCCCCGAAAGCTTTATCTGGAAGAACTTTAGTAGCCGCATATTGGCTATTCGTCGTACTAATGTTAGCTACGTTTACCGCTAACTTGGCAGCTTTTTTGACTGTTGAGAGGATGCAGGTATTTTTATAAGTTTTTTTATTGGGAGTGTAGAGGAGCACTAAGAGAGAACTGCTCGGAATTCCTCCTGAAAATGGTTTCCAATTTACAAAAGTTTTACTACCAATTTTCACTTCTACAAAATATATAAAGAAATCACAAAAATCGATCGACTCTTTTTGGAGGATTGCAACCACAAGCGCTGCGCAGTCCTTTCATATAATATATTTATGAATACAATATTTTTTAGACACCTGTATCATCATTAGAACAGTTAGCTCGACAGTCTCGTATCAACTACACGGTGGTAGAGAGTTCGACGATTCACCAATATTTTATAAATATGAAGTTTGCTGAAGATACCCTGTACAGGTAAAAGTAATGGAATACTATTTTTATTTTTCATATTACTGTCACTCTTTTGTGCAGAGTTTTGTCTCGATATCATCGATGGTTTTGCTAATGATTGACCAAGTTGATTTTTTATACGTGTCATGTTCGCTGAATAATAGTTTTATAACTATACAAATAATTTTCATAATGTACAGGGTGTGGAAAGAAATAACTCTGAACGCTACATCAGACCAGTCTCAGTACAGAGTTTGGGACTATCCGATTCGCGAGCAGTATGGGCATATCTTGCTAGCAATCAATGCTTCAGGTAAGAAAAATATAGCATTACATCAGCATCTGACTATAACCGCGATGGTTTTGGGTTCCATTTCCACTCGATGAAATATATTAATAAAATTTAAAAAAATAAATCAGCTTCACGTTGTATCCCGCATACAGCAAGGGTAAGCAGAGGGAACCTAGTGTTAAGACATTCCGTTCCCAATTTTCCGCTGAGTTCTGGAGACATTGCGTGTTGAGTGGCGTAACTCAACGCCGCCCTTTGCCTCGCCACCAGAGCGAAGAAATGAAAATATAATAATTAAATTTAAATAGCTTAATTATAATAGTATAACATTGAAGATTTTTATTTACTTGCTTTGGTAAAACGTCTCAAAAACCTCTCATTAGAGGATAAGATGAGCACGGGGTGTATTAACACTATATTCCTTTTGACTACTCTGATGTGTTCGGGATACAGCGTGAAGCCGATTTAATTTGAATTTTTTTAATCTTTTAGGTCCTGTACCAGATGCTAAAACTGGTTTCCAACAAGTCAACGAACACCCTGAAGCTGATTTTGCTTTTATACACGATTCTGCCGAAATCAAGTTAGTTTTATAATAAAATATTAATTTTTTTGTTTGTCTTTTCTTTTTCTGTTACTAGAGCAAAAAAAGGAAATAACTTGTATGTAGTTGGGAGAACACAAGCTAAGTAAACGCGAGGATTGTGAACTCGACGAATTTGCATATAAAATATGTTGGTTTATTATACTATAATACTATTTTTATACAAAATCATATGTCTTTTCGATAACATCAATTTTTTTATTAGATACGAAATAACTCGTAACTGTAACTTGACGGAAGTCGGGGAAGTCTTCGCAGAGCAGCCCTACGCTATCGCTGTGCAACAGGGCTCTCGGTTACAGGAGGACTTGTCTAGGACCTTGCTGGATCTCCAGAAGGAACGGTTCTTGGAGCAGATGGCTTCCAAGTAATTTTCTATTATAAAAAATGAGAATTGAGGTTTTATTGTAAACGAGTTCGATTTCCAGTCCATGGAAAAATAAATTATTTTCATTTCTTCCACTGAACATGTAATGTCTCGAACATTGGGCACTGCGTGAATAACGGAGTGTCTTGACTATACTTTCCATCGGTCTAACTTGCTGTACCTATTGATGTGTTATATTTTTTTAATTGTCATTATTTTGAACTAACCATTTCATAATAACGTAAAAGGCTGCAAATCTTCTATTTTTTTCGTAGATATTGGAACGAGTCAGCCCGGCAAGCTTGTCCCGACGCAGATGAATCAGAAGGGATTACTTTGGAGAGTTTGGGTTAGTATACATAAAAAAAACAAATATAATACATTTTTACTCAAACTTTTTAGAGGAAACCTAGTGTTAGGCAATCCGGTCTTCACGCATCTCTCAATTTTGTATTGTTGAGTAATGGTTTTTTTTTTATTTTTGAGACTTATTTTTTTATTCTTGAGTAATACCAGCCCATGGTGGGAATAGAATCCACAATCATTGCGTTTACAATTAGACGCTGTAACTAATACGCTATGACACCATTATATATTCGTATACACATTTTCACTTGATATTATATTAAAAAAATCTACGCAAATAATATTGTTTATTTTTCAGGCGGTGTATTCATAGCCACGTTATTCGGCCTAGGCTTAGCAATGATAACTTTGGCCTGGGAAGTGTTCTACTATAAACGTAAAGAAAAAAATAAAGTGACAACCATAGACGCGACTTTAGAAAAAAAAGAGGCTTTCATAGAAGAACCTACCTACCTACCTAAAAAATTAGAAGGAATTGTAAAATTGAAAAAGAGGAACAAGAAAAGTGGTAACATAGTAAAAAATGTAACTATCGGAGATCATTTTAAGCCGGCTGACAAAGGAATTACATATATTAGTGTTTATCCTAAAAATAGTGATTATAGACCATAGATTATAAATGACGACGACGACAGATGCAAAAATGGAAAATACCGTTTTTTGTCGCTCCCGTCGGAATACTCACAAAGTCTCTCTAGTTCTCCCCTACACTCTCTAACCTACCAGCGTGACAAATTTCAATTTTCTAAGTACTGTAGTTTTGTCCGTGTGTTGTCTTTGACTCACTACTGAGTGAGTGAGGCCGTCATTGCGCAGGGACACAAGCGTGCAACTGTAAAGATGACGATTTTGGGTTCGATTCCCATTCGGGGGAAGGAAATATTATTTTCACTTCCTTGCTCTGAAGGCAAAGCGCGGCATTGAGTTTCACCACTCTACACGTAGTGCCTCAGGAATTCGGAAGTGGGAAACGAAAGTATGTTAATGGGAACGGAACATCTTAACACTGGGTGCCCAGGTTCCCTCTTCCTACCCTGCCATGTGTATGAAGAAAAGACAGCGTGGAGCTAAAAAAATAAATAATAATACATTAATCTATGATTGAATTACTTTATTTGTAAAATTTATCATTTAAATTTATATTAGCTTACAACTGGTAGTGATTCTAAAAGTTATAGGGGTTACTGACCACAGATAATTTATTAGTAATAAATACATTAACTATTAGGGTTATTGACATTAGTGTCCTAAATAGTTAATTGTCAAAATTTGATTTACTTTTCAAACATTTTTACTTTACATTAGTAGCAAAATCTGTATATAATCGTTTTATTTTTTAAAATAATTTAACATTTAACTTAAAAGCATACTACCATAGATTGTAAACGAGTGTGTTGTAGATATAATTGCTTGCCAACTTGTCAAATAAGAATTTAAACAATTTTATTTTATCAGCTTCACGCTGTAACTCGCACACATCAGGATAAGCAGAGGGAACCTAGTGTTAAGACACTCCGTTCCCGACTTTGTGCCGAATTCTGGAGACATTGCGTGTTGAGTGGCAGAACTCAACGTATTTTAAACATTAGTTCACTGAATAATTTTTTTAAACTCACACTTGGATTATTGTTATTCGCGTGTATTTAAAGATATTGTGCAAAGGTTTTTCATATACATGAAGTTCGCTTCGCTTACCAATCTTACACGCTTCGCTCGTTATAAGATCAAAAGGAAATAAACCTTTTTAAAAGGACAACAATGTTTTTTTGTATTATATTGTATATATATATAATCTATATAATAATATACTCTAATCAATATAATTATATACGTAACGTAAACTCACACATTTATTTCATAAAATAAAAGGTTTAAAACTAAAACAGAGTGTTGCCAGAAAAAAAAACAAACATCAATTTATACATAATTTATTACCAATAAACTCTAGAAGTTGGTTTTTCAATCAAAGCGGTTTTAGAGTCGACCATTTTCTTGCCGAATTGTATTCTGAAATGATCCAAATTGAGATATTCTCCATCGTTTACTTCGAGAAGAAGCTTTTGGACATTTTCTTTGGATTTCTCTACAAAGCAGGCGGCTAGTTTCATTTCGAGTTCACCGTTACGGAGGCCAATGCAATATGACCTAAAAGAAATAAGGGATATAAAAGCCGCCTGACTGTAAACCCGATTGTTGGGGGTTCGATTCCTATGAAAGGAAGTGAAATATTTTCAATTGTTTGCTCTGGTAACAAGACAAAGCTGACGGTTATATTTGTTTCGAGTTCTTCGTTAGGGAGGCTCATGCAATATAATTTATAACAAATTTTATAAATTCCTCGAGTGAGAATAGAACCTACAACCTGTCGCGTTTACAGTCGCTTGTGCCCCTGTGCGTCACGATCTCAGCCATTTATGTCAAAATATAAAAAAAATAATAATAAACATATAAATAATATACCTGGAAGCTCGCGCCAATACAGCAGTCATGACTAATATTTCAGTCGCAGCTTCAGCCAACCGAGATAGTTCCCTGAAAAATAAAATGGTCTGGTATACTAGTGAATGAGTGATACTATATGGTATGGTAAACTACTAAATGAGTGTATGAATGAGTGACTGTATGGTATAAATGAATGCATAAAATTAAGTATAATGAATGACACACTCACGTGTAGGCCTGCATGGCGTCCGTGCCGTGTCTACTCATGAGTGTTTCACAAGTGTATCTCATTCTCATAACACAATATTCTAAATTTTCCGCTGGTTTCTGTAATGTCGGGTGCAAATGTTCCGCTAGGTATAACTCTAGCTTAGGCTGATCTTTTTCCTGTTAAAAATGGAGTATCAATGTTTATTTTAAAATTATGTAGAAATTCTTATACGCGGACATACGACTTTTTTTGTATTAAAGCAATAAATAGGCGCAGTTCGAGTTCTTAGACACTGTTTCGTTATTTTCCGCACAACTTTCGAGACATTCCGCGTTGCTTAGCGGAATTTAACACAACAATAAACAAAAACATTTCCCTCCGAGGTTGGAATCGCACCCACACTCGTCGTGTGCCACATTGCCACGACGGGCTACTTTAGTAGTAAGGGATCCCAGTGACTTTTCTATCGAACTAAGGATATACTCGAGGATTAGATGAAAATATAGCTTGTTTAGAAATCAGATAAAAATTTGAACGTAGTGGATTTGAACTCGCATCTATGTTCCGTCAAGCTACGTCGACATTCTAATACAAGCTCAATATATCCTATATTGTATTTTACCAATGGTTTAATTAGATAAAGGAAGAGGAAAGGAATAAAAACAGAGTGCCTTAACAGAGTGCCTTTTTTGCCGTGTGATCCCGGCCTAGAATAGGATCATCCTGGTACTGGTGGTG
>DWAN01003826.1:0-12916 GCA_018230445.1 Heliconius hewitsoni
TGCCTACCCTGCTGTGTGCGGGATACAGCGTGAAGCTAATTTAATTTTTAATTTTTTTTTTAGTATTTACCGTGTCATTAAACTTCAGGCATACATATTTTGTATCTCAATACTATTTAAATAATATTTGTATCTTTAAGCATCTTCCACAAAATGTATAGACATAAAAAATATATACATTTGTGTTATTCCACGCTATTTATGGATAAAGTAATATTTTAAAAAAACATATGAAAATTTCAACGTAGTGGGACTCGAACCCGCACCTCTTGACAATAGTTTTTGTATGTATTTTTTCAAGAACGGCGTATAGGGATATAATTATATAATAAAAAATTCTTGATATCCATTACATTCTGGAGAATAAATAAAGCAAAAGCTTAAACAAATAAATATGCTTTCGTTTGTGATTAGATATCTTAATTTGTGTTTTATAACATATTCAGATATAGAATATGTTTTAAATACTATTTATTAACGACTTCAAAAAGTAAGCGATGATCAATTCGGCGTTTATAATACTTTTTTTAATATATTGAAATGAATATTCTATTGTTTGTTGTATCCGCTTCACACTTGTACCACAAATCGATGTCGTTCCCCCGAGCGATAAAGCGTCGCTTCGATTCCCGCGTCGGAAATAGCTCGGGTCAAGCACCCGGGCGAAAAATTTGCACGCGCTCATCAGCGAACGATGCACGGGAACGTGGCGTTTAATTGTAGTGCGGGATGTGATTCCTTGAAGTTTTCCTTTCTCAAAGCTGTCGTGGCTGACTGTATACCGTTCAAGGGGGCTAATGGGGGCCTAATTGTATAAAAGAATGTCTTGATTTTCTAAACGCAATGGTTGTGAGTTCGATTCTCGTTAGAGTAATGTAGACTTAAACGTAGTCTCTGGTCTAAAGAGATGAAACTGTGTGTTGGTTTACGCTTGTTATGAGTTCGAAATGGACGGAAAATTGAGAACACTATGTTCTTTTTATTTACGATACCTAATAAATAAACAAAGCAAGATATGTTAGTATAAAAAATATATATTAGTTTCTCTATCAATATATCACTTAAATTTAGTGTTTCTCTTGAAAATAAAATTGACTTATTTTATGTCTTACTTATATATAGCGTGTATAAGCTATATTGGCCAATTAAGTATTTCGTAATAATTGTAATTACTATGAAATACCAAAATATTATAAAATATAATCTGGTTAATCAATTTAAATAAGGAATACATTGGTAAACGAGGGGAAGATTTACTTTCAGTAGTTAATGGCCCTAGATTCTCTGAGTCTTATTTAACTGAGTGTACGAAAATTACTAAAACCATTTGTTGGCATTGCTTTGTTTGTGTGTACTTTAAGACGTTAAATAAAAAATCTCGTGTTTTCCCGTCCTCGTAGAGATCTAGAGACATCCTCTCCTAGTGCCTCCTACGCTCCCTAACCTACCTACATGTCAAATATCAACTTTCTAAGTTCAGTAGTTTTATCTGTCGAGGATGTCGCTCCCCTCATGGTACTCTCGACGCCATTGAAGCTCAGTTATTGACAAAATTTGTGATTTTAGATGAGGCGGTTGCGGGTTCGATTCATACTCGGAAGTATTTATATATCATTTTGTATATTTTAAATATTTTGCTTCTTTGGCTACCAGACGACAAATGCAACTTTAATGAGCGGAAAAAAAATTGTACTTTTGTAATAGAATTTCAATACATTAAACATTTTATTTTTTTCCGTATGATCCACCCGTTGCCACAATCTTATGTTTGCTTTAAAATATTTATAAAATGATGTGAATACATATTTGTGTACGCGCTGGCCACGTGCCGGCCGTGACGTACTTATCAATATTTAACCTGATATGTTATCAGTGGGAGGGTGCGAGTGAGTCAATCGAATTTTGATTTTCTATTACTATGCTTTATTGCATTAATTTCTTTTAGTGACTTTGGCTTCGGTAGAGTTCGACGCGGCTTAGGTGGAGAGAACCTAGTGTTAAGACAGTCAGTTGCTCACTTTCCGCCCTATCCTAGAGGCATTGTACGTTGAGTCGCGGAACCCAAATCTGCGTTTGGTTCGGTTCGTTCACCAGAGCCGGGTTATTAAAATAAATTATATGTTAAAATGATTCTCCCCGGAGTGGTGATCGAACCCACATCCGTCGCGTTGACATTCATACGCTGTTCCACGGCTCCACGACGGCCTTTGCAAAATGGCACAAACATATTACGATTTATTTTCTATCATTATAATGATTTCGCTTTAAATTTAATATATGCGACAAGTAACCCGATGCCGCGTATCTGTACCGCGCATATAAATGTCCCAATTATAGTGACACACGCATATATCTCTGATAGAGTCGACCCTACTATTGATAGTCATAGGTAAAATTGTGTTATTTTTTTTAATATCACAGTATTCGAACTTACTCCTTTCGGCCCGTTTCACCTTTATACCATTATTTTTGTAATCATAAATAGGCATGCCTATAAGAAATTGAATTAAATATTTTAGAAAAACAATGTATATTTTATTCTACATTTTAATCAATTATGGTAAATGAATTTGAATTTATGAATTCAAATTGAGCTTTATTTTTAAGTCTTTTTGTCATATACATAGCAGAGTAGGTAGAGGCAACCTAGTGTTAAGATACTCTGTTCACCATGTATCGCCTAATTTTCGAGACCTCCGAATAATACAACAACTACCCTTGTCAAAATGAGCGAGGAAATGGGATAATTCATTTCCATGACTGGAAATTGACCCCACAACTATAGCATTAACAGTCAAGCTTCGTCGCATAGCCCACATCAGCCTAAAAATATGTATGTAAAAAAAGTATTTAAAGAAAATACGCTACGTCTATAGAAAGGTAAAATGGGATTGAAATGATCTCTAACTAGAAAGAACCACCCCAGAAAGCCCTGGCTCTCACCACAGAATTTGAACGTACTGTACGATTAATAGGCAAGAACATTAGATGTTAGTAGGTATATAGGTATCGTAAAACACGAATGAAACTCGAACACACTTCACGAAAATAAGGAAAATAAAATAATAGTAATATATTTATTATATGCAAATTATCTGCCAGGTGTCGACTGTACCGTGACCCCGGCCAGTCAAGGGACGTATTAGCTATATTTGGACGATTGTCTCATCGAACAGCTAGGAGTGTACCATTGATTTGATCTTTGGTAGGAGAAAAGTTTTTGTTTGTTCGGTTTCACGCATATAGCAGGGTAGGGATCAGCGAGGGATCGAAGTGTTGATCGAAGAGGGATTTAGTGTCACACATCGCCCATTTTTTTTATATTGTGCTTGCTACCCAAGCGAGAAAATAGATATAATATATTTCCCTGTAGGAACTAACGCCACGTTTCTCATTACTTTGAGATGTTACAATTTAAAAACTAATAAATACGTGTTTACAAAAATGCTACTTACATGACCTCAAACTCGAGTTTTATGTATGATAATTTGTGTTCAACGTATAAAGACGCAGGAGTGGGGGAAACGGTTTCTACGGCAGGTGCTACGAAACCCAGTTCCGATAGTGCCCACGGGATGACACTAGCGCTTGGTAGCAAGTGTTCGAATATGTTACGTTTGAATGTATTCGGTAGGTTTTATTGTATGTTTGTATGTGTATGAAAGGTAGAAGGATAAAGTTAAAGAGGTTACATGCTAGGGCTTTTTTGCTTGCCCTGCTATACGGGAAGAACCGTGAATTATTACTGTTAAAATTAAAACATGAAAAAAATATAATCATTTATTAAAGTCTTAAACTACAACATGATATACTACTTACTATACGTGGTACAAAACCACAAGACCGGTACATACGCTAATGCTTATTCATATTGAAATTTTTTACAACTCACAAAAGACATTGGACACGGATTAAGTACCCCGTAAAGTCTGAAACTACGACTTAACCCGTTTTGATAAAGTTTAAAGCTTAATACAGATTTTATTAAGCATTGTGCACTCTACCCCTTTAAACGTGTTGTGTAGTAAAGTGATGTAAGTTTGGCTTTTTTTTTTTAAATAAATTAAATCGAGTTGTCGTTTAGCCTTGACGGGTTCCGTAGTTTTATTTTCAGTTCTTTTTTTCGTGTTCCGATAATTTATTTGTTCAAACCTGCTTGTTTGTACATTTCAACGAAAGAAAATGGTTTATAAAATTAATAATTATTATATGTTATGAAAATTGTATATACGTTTAAAGTGTTATTCCACACATAGGAATAAGTATTTTATATACAATTTATTTAGTAGGATTTGAATCTCCATCTCTGGATAAGTGTCCATGGCTCTAACCATTAAAGCAAGATTATGACGCTTATCTACTTCGATTTTGTTGTTATAGTAGATGGCTTTGAAACAAATTTTAATATGTATAATTTATATACATAACAACTATGACTTAGAAACTTAAAATTAAAATACGCATGTTTTTTATTCCCGTAGAAAATCCTCTTATGGTTAATTTCTGCGCTCCTTGTCGTTTATTTTCGGCTGTGCAACTGTCAGTCACTGACTAAAATTTAGTGAGTGAATATAACAATTTTAAACGTATAAAACCTGCGAACCTACTGTTAAGATATTCCGTGCCTATTAAGACACCACTTTCGTTCCCCACTTTCCGCCTAATTCTGGAGACAGGCTGGACTCAACACTTCCCTTTTGCTTGAACACTAGAGCGAAGAAATGAAAATATTAAATATTCCATTTCTTCAAGTGGAATCCATAACCTGTGCGTTTGCAATAGGTCACTTGAGCCCCTGCGCCACTACTAACCTCAAAGAATAAAGTGTGGTATATAAATCATTATTATTAATTATCAAAAAATCATTTCGATATCATGTAACATTTAACAATATTTAACTAGCTGTTTAAACAGTTCGTCAAATAGGACGGAACCCCTCAGTCCTCTCAAAGCGTTCAGATTTTTATCCCATCAAAAAGACGCAGATCAAGTTGAACGACCGCTTTGAAAGCGACCAAAGGGTCTCTCACAATGGTCCTCCCTTACATTTTGTACGGCCTTGTATGTAATTGCATGAAATTAATAAGTTAGCACGCGTCGATGAAAAAATTGTTTTTTCCCATATTTTTTTGGTTATGCCTTTTTGGTTTTTGGGGCGAGTTTGTGATTGCTTTTTCTTTGCTAGTTTGGATGATTTGTAAGATTGTATTTTTGAGGTAATGAGGACACAATGTCATAAAAGTTGTATTATTTTTATTTCTTTATTATCGTGAGATTACAAAATACAACGACTATGAAAAAAAGGCGAAAAGTGGGGAACGGAGTGTCCTAACACTGCCTGCTATATGCGGGATACAATGTGAAGATGTTTTTTTTTTTGGTATTATTTTAAATTTATCGGTAGCTGGAAGAGGAAGCCTCAATGATACGTCACTCTAACTTCAAATTGTGACCCTATAAAAGATTTTGCATACAATTTAATAGAATAGGTCCTATCACATTGCCTGCAATAATTTGTTCACTTAATTTGTCAGGAAATGAAATTTGAACACCCAACTATCGACTAAATAAAGTATGATCAAATGAATCAACTCTCACTATCTTAAAAGATCTCTAAAATATTAACAATACCTATGTCTAAGCTCCTTTATACTTTTTGTTAAATAGAATTCTATAAGGTTTTGTATTACATTCCGGCATTTGACATGTCTAGGTGATGCCTTTATAACCGACTCGAAGGAAGGGTGATGCTGTGATGATGAATAGAAGTCATCGATTTGACAATTTTTGTATGGATATAGTTTGTGTTTATTAACTTTTAGTTGGGCTATTTCTTCTCTACCTTTTCTTTTTTTCTGTAATAATTGAGAATTTATTCTTATTATTTAGTATTAGAAAATTCATTTTAGTATTAAGTTGAAACTTCAACAGTTTAATTAAGAAACACATTTATTAGTTAAAATTCAAAATTGTTAACATAAAAATCGCCATTTCATTGCTCAGTTAAAGCTCCCCCTGTCCACAAGGCAACAAGCAACTCTTGCGCACTTGACCGTTCCCGAGTCCGATGTATGTATGTATACATACATTATATGTAGATGTACGCAGGTGTGCCGGTGGGGTGGCTTATCTACCCCTGCTTATACCTATTTGCCGAGTCGTTGACCATTTAAAGGTACCTATGGAGTTGATAGATTTCTTTTTCTTATGCTTGAAATAAATAGTATTGAAAAAAAACATTTTTTTTATATGGGGTGGGAACGGGTTATAGTTAAGATTTTTGTTTTGAGGGGCAAACTATTTTTTACTATTTTTTTTTATTTACATACAAATTTTAAAAATAAATCGGTAGAGAAAAATTAAGTTTTATGGTTACGAAAATGTATTACTTTCCAGAATTAAACCAATATATTTTGTATTTTATAGTATAATAAAAATTAATTCTGGAAAGAAATCACAAATTTTCATTAGACTAGTTTCATATTTCTTACACTTGTAAAAGTGTTAAAAATTATTATTTGTAATTTATATTTGTTTAAATTCATATATATTTTAATTTATTATGATATAGGGTCGAGAAATGCAAAAATGAATCGTTCTTACAAAGTTCTGTTTTTCATTGAAAATATAAACATGAAACTACAGATGTTTTTATTTAAAAACATAATAAATATATCGCATATTCATATAAACTCATTCATTCACCACATGTCTTGGCAATTGACATCATTATCGGAAACAAAAAGTAGTCCAAATTATTATAAACTTTCATAATTAATTGTGTAAACAACTTTACCGTTCTTAAATATGTCACGACGAGCATCGAACTCGTGGCCACCTGCGCAAATCACTATGCCGCAGGTAATACTGCGCACGCGCTGACGACAGATGTTCGAAATCGGCTCGCGTCGGGAGTCTTCGGGTGTCTACGGTTTTTTGTTGGACTTTTTTTTATAGTAGTTTTTTTATTTCCGTTGTGTTTCTAGAGTTAAGATTTTTGATGTGTTTGTGAATTTAAAGAAAGAGGAGTGTAAATATGATTGTTTTGTTGTTCGAATCTCAATTTAGGGAATGTTTGTTTATATATGAATATATTAAAGATTAATTGACTTATGTCTAAAACTGATATTTTCTCCTTATATTCCAACAACAACATTTTCCACAACTAATAACGTATATTACATTGCTCTCTACATCATTGTGTTTTTTTTTGGGAAAATTTATTAATTGTGGAACGGAGTCCGACTGTAAACGTCTCGATATTTTGGCGGTAATTGGAGAGCGAAATATACAATCATTATTCTTTTCAATATTATTATTATCAAAATCTGATTAATATTTTCTTGGTATAAGTGTTTCGACATTTCATAATTGCACGCACTCATTGATTTATCATCATTATTAATGTAACCTTTAACGTATTAATTAGGGATATACATATGATGAAACGGACCGAATGTTTTTTGAAAATACTTTTTTAATCTCTTTTTAATCTCTTATTTACAAAGACGAGGCCTTTACTGTAAATGCGACGGTTATAGGTTTGATTCTCACTCGGGGTAATGAAATATTTTCATTTCCTCGCATTCATAAGAAGATAAGGCGCGGCGTTGAGTCAGACGCCACTTATCACGCAATGTCTCCAAAATGTAGGCTTTGTATGGGGAACGGAGTGTCTAAGCACCACTGTCCCTCTGCCTACCGTGCTCTTTACAGGGAAAAGCATTAATCTGCATATATATACAAATATATATATTTAGAGACCTACATATTGAGAAGACAAAAACTCGATACATCGAAGTCGAGGGCGCCCAGCACAGTGTATAATTCAAAAAGCAATTAAACTACCCCTCTATAATGCACGCCGGCTTAAGGACGGGCTCGGACTATGAATCTTAGAGCAGGGCTTAATATTACACGATGTAACTTATGTAGGTTACTGCTGTCGCACTCAGAGATGGCGATCAGCGTTTAATTGGGATTAACAATAGGTATGTATAATATATGGTTGTTTGTATTGGTGTGTTCTCGATTTTATATTTCTCGCTGTATCCCGCAAGAAATATAAATCGCTCGTAGAGGGAAACTAGTAGTATAATACTACGTTCTCTACACTTTCGAGACTACATGTTGATTGGCTGCTCGACTCAATGCTGCGCTACATCTTGCTTCCAGAGTGAGAAAATGAAAATAATTCATTTTCTAAAGTGGAAATCTAATCAAGGACCGTCGCTTTTAAGGTCAGGCGTATTGTGTATTGTGGCTGTGCCATAAGTGCCAAATATTACACAATATATCTTATAGAAGCTATACCGCCACTCATAGACGGCAATTAGTATTTAATTGAAATTGAAATCCGTTAAATCTATACGTTTTATAGATTTTATGCTAGTTTAATTTTAAATCAACGTTAATCTGTTTTTATTTTTAGTTAATAATTAATGTGCTTCTATTCGATTGAAGTGGTTATGAGTTCCAATTCCATTTAAATGCTTATAATTTTAATACAGGATTGATAGATGTCGCATTAAATACCGTTATTTAATCGGCTTGGCTTTAAATGTGATGGGCTTAAACAATATGTAACAAGATTATCTCTCATGTTCTGTTGATTAGGAATGTACCTATACTAATTTATAGCTACGGCTTCGTCTGGATGGCCAAATGGAGATAACTACTTGCTATGACACCTTCTATGTATGTGTAGCATTTACAGGCAATTTAGTTTTAAAATAAAATAGCTGGATAGGCAGAGGGAACATAATGTCACTCCGTTCCCCACGCACGGCCCTACCTTCGACCTCGCTTTACGTCGTCAAGATCAAAACTTAAAAATGTAATTTTACTCTTTACTGTCCGCGCAATTTTGATAAGGGACCTTTTGCCTGTGTCAATTAGGAGCCCGCTGTGACCTGCCAACGACGACTGACTGCAAACGAGATCGTGGCTTCGATCCCCACTCGGCGAATATTTTTTTTCCATTTGCACACACTGTAAATGTGACGTTCAGTTCCGCAGTTTATCTCGCAGTGTCTTGAATTCTCTGGCTACATGCTGGAAGAAAAGTAAAAGTGGGGACCGGAATTCTTAACACCAACTAGTTACCAGATTCCCTCTTCCCCCTGCTAATTGCGGGAAAGATCGTGAAGCCTAAAAAAATATACAAATTCTATAACTTCTCTACAAAAACTATCTGTTCTAAGGACATGCGCCGTTGCCGTCTCACCCTCGTTAGAGAGAGACACACACGTGAACGAGACGGAACATAGGGAGTGGAGTCTTTCTAATAATTATACTGCAAGATATTCTATACTGGACTTTATAACTATAGTTGTAAAATGGTATTTTGTAGAATAGAAGTATTCACACTTTTCAAGGGTAGTGAAAACTTTATAGCTTTGAGTTTACAAAGTTTCGTAGAGTAGTGTTTACATGTGGTTATGTTTTTCTTTTTGCTTATATTGTTTTTGGGTATAACTTGAGTATATTTTTTTGGACGCTGTTTTAATTAAGTGACTAACTAATCCGAACGACGACTGACGAGAGGCTTTGAAGAAGTTACAAAGAGTTCTTTCTTGAAGAAAAGGGAAAATTTTCCATTTTTTTTATTCTCGAAGACGAAACTCAATATTACAGGTTTGTATGCAAAAAGAATATAGGGAAAGATCACTCTGTTCTTATCTTTATACCTTACACTTTTTATTGCATAGACATCTTGACACATTTTCCTGCAAGACTTCAAAAAGTCCAAATACGTCATTGTTGCACCAAAACGTAATTGATTTGTAATCTTAAAAATAACCAGCCAAATGTAATTTGTATAAATACTTGTGTATATTTACTAAATATAATGAACATAAACTAAAAATTTTATAACTTTTTTGTTTTCAGTTTTTTTTTATTTTACTGGTTACTTTTCCTTACGCGTCTTCCGTTTCCGCCCTCATACATGTATTAACATATTCAAGATATATTGTCGGTTTAAAATTTCCTAAGACGCTATGCTGACTGTAAACGTGATGGTTGGGGATACCATTCCCATTCGGTTTTCTAATGTCTTATCAATCTTCCTACCCTGCTATTAGCGGAATACAGCGTGAAGTTGAGAAGAAAAAAAAAAAGAAAAAGCAATCATAGAAATCAAAAGTCATTGTATGTACTTATTGTTTTTATACATTATTCATGATAAAATATCGGACGATTGATAATTTAAGATTAATTCAATTTTATAAGCTTAATCATGAAAGATAAGGAGAGCTAGTGAGGTCATAGGCACTATGACTAATCTACGTTGCCTATTGAAACTCAATATATAGAAGGTACAACCCTAATTACGATAAAAATTCAAAAAGATCTTCAATCCAAATCAATACAGAAACTGAAATCTCTATCCTCATATTTATTATTAAATAAAAAAAAATCTGCTATATTGTATTATGTTAAAAATATGGGTTAGTGCAAAATTGATATTGATATTGTAATTGCTGGAAAGAAATCGATTTATTAATGTTCTAACAAACTTTAAATTGATTTGTCATAATTATATACGTAAAGAACAACTTGAAAAATTTTGTTTCAAGTTAGGCAAAAGTAATTACATTTTAGTTTTTTATAGTTTTCACGCTTTATCCGGCGTAAAGCAGGGTAAGCAGAGGGAACGTAACGAACTAACCAACCTAGTAGTACTTTCGCCTCTATGTTCAATATATTGCAGTCAATGCATATGCAGCAATGAAAATAATTAATTCCTCCACAGAGAAAAAATCGAACACACAACCGTCGCGAATATCAGACATCGTGCCATTGCCCCCCGAAGGCCTTAAGAAAATATATAATTACATATAACAGTATATTGTATTATGTTTTAAATATCCCGATTACTTAACGCGACGTGTCGAAGACAAGCGTCTCGGTCCTGGGTCACCTTGCGCAATGCTCTGTTGGTGGTGGATGAAATTTTGTTTTTAATATTATATGTAACCTGTAACTACGTGAAAGATGGAGGGGATTTGCCTTATTCGGTAATACTTATAAGTATTTAAATATCTTTTAAAATTTCTCAGAATCGCAAACAGATTAAAAGTAATCCGTCAAATATAAGTAAACTTGTAAGTCGAGACTGTAGACACGATGGTTATAGGTTCGATTTCCACTCAGGGTCACCAACATAAACGCGTTGTTGAGTTCCATTGAGTGAGAGTCTTAACACTAAGTTTCCTCTGCCTTCCCTGCTATATGCGGCATACACCGTGAAGTTAATCTAATAAATACAAAAACGTATAAATTAAATGATTATAATTCATTATACGCACTTCATGATATTATATTCGCAACTCTTAACCAAATACGCTAGATCCTTGACGTCTACCGAAAAGAGGACAATGACATGTGTTAAACTGGTGTTGTATTGTGACTTTGCCTGTATGTTACATTAATTAAATTTATGTTATTTTCGTTGTTTTTGTTATTTTATATAATATGTTTTGCTAGTAGGTAACCCAGTGATATCCGTCTGTGGCGCAATGTGTCATAGTTAACACATTGGTCGTGGGTTCATCCTTTTGTGTTTCGCTCTGGCAACAAAACGCAGCGTTAAGCCATCTTTCGTACACTTCAGATTACCACTACCCTGCTAACGCTATATTTATTTAAAATTTAACCTCTTACCCTTTTCACATTCATGGTAAAGCATCATGTGTAAATAGCAAAATCATAGTTAAATATATTAATATAATAATTTATAAACGTCGTCGTAACCTATATGGTGCGCCTAGATACAATGTTGTATCACAATCTCAGTTTGGTTGGGCTTATCTAGAAAAAAAATATTAGCTGTGTTTATTTTTTTATATGGTGTACTACTTACGTGTCTCTATCTATGACAATTGTAGGGTTGAATCAAAATGTGTTTATGTATATACTGTTTTTTTTTATTTATTTTTTGCTAATGATTTTAATAGCGATAGATACATATGATATGATGAGACAGTTGGACAGCGTAGTTGGACAGTTGGTGTAGTTGCCTTATACTTAATTATTCTAAATTTAAATAATCTATAAATAATTATGATAATTGTCCTGCATATCCCGCATATAGCAGGAAAGGCGAAGGAACCCATTCCTCATTTAACGACACATCACCCAACTTTCGAGAAATTGCATGTTGAATGGCGGAACTCAACGCCACCTTTTGCCTAGTTATATCAGAGCGAGGAAATTATAATACATAGAATCATTCTGCCGAATGGGAATTGAATCTACAACCGCAACTACGTTTGTTGCTTTCCTACGACCGTTTAATATATGTCATGAGGTATGAATACTATTATAATAATTGAATTTCTTATCAAAAAGTTAAAATTTACCGGAATAACACCCCATGTCCCATAAATTACAATACAATTACAATATAATCGCTTCATAATTTTTACTCTGTAACTTGTAAGCCGCTGAAAATTAAAAAAATAAGTTGTTCAGAAACTTTTAACCTCATTGCGGGTGAGGAGCGGCAACGTCGCCCGTCTTGCCACTCTACTAAGCTTTTGATTACCCTACATTTTGGGGAATTCTTTTTGCTATTATTTTGTTTTTGTTTTATATTTTTTTAATAACAATAGTGTGATATATATTTTTTATTGTTTTAGTATTATTGTGTAATTTTTTTAAGGTTATCAATTTTTTGTTGAATGTTGTAATATACTTTTTTTTATTTGTTATCTAAAGTAATATGATGATTATTCTTATATAATAAAATACATGGTTTTATATTTTCATAAAATAACTTTATTTGACACTAATAGGTTTTGTTCTCAACTGATAATTATAATGGTAAAAAAATGTAAAAAATAACATTTTTTTTTTATCTCTATATATAATAAGACAGTAAAAATATTTTGTTTGTACATTTAGTAATTTT
>DWAN01003827.1:0-12914 GCA_018230445.1 Heliconius hewitsoni
TCCAAATAGTTAAAAAACATATAGACGATGTGTGTATTTATCGTGTATTTTAAAACTATAACCGCTTCCGATTTCTAACAAAATTATAATTTATAATTGTTAATAAGCTATTATTTTGATTTAAACGCTATCATTATCTTATATAATATTTTTAACTTAAATATTTTTTTTCATATATTTGATGCTAAGAATATTAAATATCAAATTGCTTAATATAAAATATTCAATTACTATTGTTAATAAGAACTCCTTAATTTTCAAATCTTAGGTTAAATTTAAATGGTCAATTGTGTCAATTACTGTTAATGTAAAATATTGAGTAAAACACTGCATTTGATTATAAACAGGGCCCTAGATTATTTTTATTTCGTCGCTCTAATAGATATACAAAGCGTAACCATGAAATCCGTCACTCTCTAACATCTCCAACCCAACCCCAACACCAAACACCTTATTCTCGAACTAAGAACACATTTCAATACTAATAAAATATAGAATAAAAATTATAATTTTTTATTTAACATTTTAGCATAATTATAACTGTTTATTTAATTCAAAGTTACAAATATAAATGTTGTTGATTTAAATTTATATATAAATAGATCTAAAAAAAATAAACTATTTGCAACCTTTTGTTGTCATTATGACATAAGAACAGGACTCCGACTAGCCGCTAGAAAACTATATAAATAAAAGTTTGACAAACTTTGTATTCTTTGTTTACATTTTATCTCAAAACCCAATGCATAGATTATAGAAATGATGAACAGTGAATGAATAAAAAGTGGACGTCGCACTGACCGCACGTCGGCGGCGCGGTGCGCGGTGTGCAGCACGGCGGCCAGCAGGTGGCGCGCGCAGGAGGGCGCCTGCGTGGCGCGGCACAGCAGCGCCACGGCGCGCGCGCCCGCCGCCGGCAGCGCCGCCACGTGCTCCACCACGCGGCAGCACGTCACCAGCCGGTCCGTGTTGTCCGGCCCGTCCGGGGCTGCAGCGGAAAACAATTCACTATAAACACGGCCACTGTGGGTTCTCAGTTACTTACTGTATCAATAAAATATGTATGTATGAAGCTGAAATATTATATATCGTTAATAATAATCAATTTCTAATATAATAATACTTACAGGGAAGAGTCAAGATTTCGTTATTTTATAAAACTTTAAAGTTTATTTACTGTTTATAATTTTCGTGACATGTGCAATTTACTAGGCTTTAATTAGGATACATCCATGGTGAGTGGCAATGTACAATTTATTTTTTATATAACTGGCACTGCTGCTCTCTAGCCAATAAATTATAGTTAAATATTAAATTATAGTTAAACATTATTATTGCATGTATAATTTATTACCTAAAATAAGCTTAGACAGTCCAATCACAAGTACAGCGCGACCAGCTTCAGCCGCGGCGGTGTTTAAAGGCCTTTCAAGAGTAAGTGCACGTTCCAGTATTTGAAGTGTAGACACTAGAGTCTGTTGCACGTACACCTATAAAAATATTTCAAAATAAAATCAAATCTATATATTTTTCATATCATTAAAAAAGAAATACAATGGAAACCCGATTCAATGAACTAATTGTTGTGGTTAAGCATTCAAATGAACAAAAATCTGTATAATCGAATGTATGTAAGCTACTGGGCTTAAATCATGAGATAAAAGGTATATAACGTTATTTTCAATATTTAGTAATATTTGAAAATGTTCCTCACTCCACATGTACCGGGTAGATAGGCTGGATAATATGAAATCCGTATAATTAAGAACCAAATAATCGAATCTTAATTGTAGATAAATTGTCTATACAATTCATGTCATATGTGGTATACAGAATTACAGTAAAGACGACAATGACACTATGTGAGATATTTTAAGAAAAAAGGTAAGTATAAATTACATTACATTAATATGAATTTACCAAAATAAAAAACTCACCTGTTCAGGTGCATCCTGTCTATCCATCAACTCATGAGCTTCATCCAACGTATTTAAAACGAGACGTAAAAACTCCGATTTTGTATGTAGTTGAAGTAACAGTCTGAAGCCGGGTGGTGGGTTCGAATCTGGCTCTCTGTTGGGCGGCGGGAAATCCGTCGCAAGGGGCTCGTACTGGTCCAGCCAGCGAGCGAACAGACGGAAGCTTAGTGAGAGTATCTGAAATTGATTATTATTGTTGTATTGGCCATAAGTAATAAGAGTAACAACAAATAAGATTTAATTATTGGTCTATAAATTAGAGTACAATAAAAAGAAAAAATATATGTAAAATATATATTTAATACTTCCCAAGTCCCAGAGAGACATTACGTGGACATTGATGGAACACAATATTATGGAAAATAAAACCGGCAGTTGAAAAGAGTTTAACATTAAGTTATCTCTACAGAGATTCCCATTTTAAGTAGCAGAAGTTAACGCCTTTTAAATAGCAGCAGTTAACATTTTTTTGCCAAAGCAGAGAATAATTTTCATACAACCATTAGATGGATAAATAAAACGAACCTGCCATTTTTCCTCACTTCTTGCATAAGGTCGGTGCGGCGCTGGCAGCGCTAAACGCTGCAACGCGTGCTCTACATAGGGGTCCAGCCCGGGCGGCCGGCTGCCGGCGCCCAGCGCGCGCGGTAGTGGCGCCGCACTGCACAGCGAGTCGAGTAATACTAGGAATGCGCGCGATAGAGGATACTCTTCCATGCGGCATTCCACCTGCATTCCAATTTATTGTTTTAATTAAATTTTTATTCTGTTTTTAATTAAATTTTTATTCCATTTGAATACAAAATATTTATGTATATAAATAAAGGATGTTCTTTCTTATACTGAACTTTTATAACCAGTCGTGACGCTGGAATACAAGCTTGTAACTGTAAGCATGTCAGAGTTCAATTCCCACTCAATGTAATGAAATATTTAATATATAAATTTCTTCGCTCTGGTGTCGAAGCGAAGCGTGGCTTCGAGTTTAAAATTCGGTGGAATTTACGAAACGGAAGTGTCTTAATGGAAATTGAGTGTCCGAAAAGACGCTACGAATTTCCTCAAAGTGGAGAAAATGTTAAAAAATTCACAGTCCCGAGTGGGAGTCGCACCCACAACCGTCGCGTTTACACACACGCTTGCGTCACTGCGCCACAACATGATAATTAAACCTCCTACCTCCAGCAGCTCGGCGTTCAGCGCCCTCTTGTCCTTGGAGGCGGACACGAGCTGCGCCGCCTCTAGCGCCGCCCACACGCGGCCCGCGGTGGCGGCGGTGCCTCCCAGCGCCGCCAGCGTCGAGCAGAGCTCCGCCTTCAGTGGCAGTGGTACGTGACAGCATATTAGACCTGATTAGAGAAATTAATTCTATTATAAAGAAAATTTTGCATATTTAAAATTAAAGTAACGATTTATTGTTATTGGGTATATTTAAAGTCAGAGAAAATGGGCAAAAATGGGAAAATGGGCAGTTCAGTGTTCGATTTTAGACTATATTTTATAACATAAAGCAATTAGTATTTAATTTTGCTTGTTGATGATGTACGTTTATTTTACAACCAATAACTGGCTTACAATGAATAAACTATACAAAACAAATTAAATTGTTCATACATTGAGACACTACACAATAACATTTTCTAACTTTTTATTATTTGGGGAACCAAATTATGATTGCTGGTTCAATTCTCATTACAAATGTAAAGCTTAAATTGTATTAATAATTAAAAACAAAAACCTTCATATGTTTTTACTGATTGTTTTCTCTTAGATACAAACATTTACTAATTAAAACAAAAAATCAACAATACCAAACATGCAGTTGACCGCATCCCATTGTAAATTTTCGCAAACACTGACACACGCCTCTTCGTCTTCTTTGGCGACAGCTGATATCAGTTTCAGAGCGGCTATCATTGCTTCTACCTTTTATATAAGATAAAAGTAAAATAAAAGTCATACGTTATAGTTTAGGAAAGAAATATATATAAATACATGGTTAAAACAGAATAAGGCCAGTCGGCCAAGGTCATGGCGTATTGACCAATGATACTGTAAACATGACAGATTATGGGTACGATTCTCACTCGACGAAATTATATATTTAATATTTTCATTCCCTCACCCTGGTAAAGAAGCAAGGCGTTTAGTTACTCGACACGCAATGCCTCTAAAATTCGGAGGAGAGTGGAGAACGGAAGTGTTTTAACACTAGACTTCATAAACCTGCTCAGCTATGTGCGGAATACAGCAGGAAGCTAATGGAAAACAATATTTTTCATATAGCTAACATTTTTGTAATATAAAGACTCATACAGGCTAAAGCGCTCTAGTATATACCTCCTCTTGTCTCACTAATAGCCTGCCAGGTCTGGCTGCGGGCGTCACTATGGCAGACGCCCCCAAAGATGATGAGTGTAGATGGTCTGAGAAGGGAGTTGGATCAGCACGAAGGTTTCTGTTGTAAAGAGACAATAATTACAATTTTAACATGTCATATTATACAAAAAAAATAAGTAACTTTCATAAATTTTAATTAACAAAGTTTCGATTTGAGTATTTTTTATTTATCCAAACATGCGTACTTTTTTTTATTTAACATTTTATAGCATTATTGAGGTTCACACTAGGTTTTTTTATATCTAGGCATACAGACCACATCATCGTTAATAGTTTATTCTGCATTCCGCCGTAAGTTTGAATAATAAATAATAAAGACTTTGAATAATTAGTCGCGGAATTGAACGCCGCGCTTTGTTGTTAAATAATATATTAACCACAAATTATTTCTCTTTTCTATTGGCTATACACTAACCTATAATACAAAGATAGGGCAGTGAGCAAATGATGGGCAGACAATGCGTCCCTCCGCGCCAGTAAGGCCCAAGTGTGCTTTGGAACGGCTAGTGCTGCAAGCGCGCGGAGGTACGCCGGGAGCAGAGCTGCCACAACCACCTCGCCGGAGAGACGCACGAATTTGTATAGAGTCGCTGCTCGGCCGCCGGCTCTGGGGGAAAATTAATAGACATGTTACTTTAACTTCACACTGTATCCCGCACATAGAGGGAACCTGGGTAGTCCATTCCCATTAAGTCACTTCCCTTCCCTTATTTTCCGTTGAACTCTGGAAGCATTGCGTGGTGGAACTCAACGCCGTTACCAAATGCGTTACGACTGGCTTCTAATTACAAGCGTGTGTAGAGTAAAATCTATAAACAATCTAAACGAGGCTTCGCCCACACAAACCTATGGTCAAATTATACAACACAAATTATAGCCTGTATTATTCTGATATAAAAGCTATATTACTGTAAAAATAAAATCAGCTTCACGCTGTATCCCGCACACAACAGGGTAGGCAGAGGGAGGGAGGTTGAGTGGCAGAATTCAAAGCCACGCTTTGCCTCGACACCAGAACGAAGAAATGGAAATATAAAAAAATTAAGTAAATATGTCATCTCCTCGAATGGGGATCGAACCCACAACCAGTCGATTTACAGTCACACTTTGTGCCCCTGCACCACGACTAGCCTCTAATACTGTAATAGTTTTTTTTTGCGTGAATCCATCATTACAAACTTACACATTTATAATATTAGTATGATGCTATTTATTATCCAAGTCAAATCAATTACCAGAAAGTAACTGGAGCTAAAGTCTTGGCTCCAGTTAGTTTTAAAATATGAAAAGTACCAGGGTTCCATATACCTGTAGGAGTGTTGCGTTGTATCACAAGCCAACCAATAATCCCTGCGTAGATGTAAGGGATCGCGCGCGTACAGTCGTTCAACGCAGCGCAGTAGGGCTTCGAGACGACTTCGTTGTGGGGAGGGGACTGGAGCTAGGCCTTCCGCTGCATACATCTGTGCTGTTCGAGCTGCTTCTTCCGCCCTGTAGGTAGTAATTGAGGATTTATATTTAAATTAAATAAATAATTCATTCAATCATTCATTCACTCCGATTAATGCACTACTGAAGGTGACAAGGTCCTTTGTTCTGTTCTTTTTCTTTAAGCATCTCCAGAGTATACGCCCCGTGCACTATGTATAATATGTGTAATATGTAAATAGTATTAAAAAGCGTCTGACTGGCGGACTGGCAAAAAAAACTGTTTATGTATCTCTCTCCCTGTTTTAGTAAATAAGTAACAGAATGATCTCAAAACTACCAACTATATTGTGGACAGTATTAACAAAAATGTTTTATGTTTATCCAGATGATTTACGTTTGAAGAGAAAACCAAACAAAGCTAATAAGTATAAAAAAAAAACCATTAATAGAAAAATTGAGACTCATCTATAGATAAGAATTTTAATACTAACTAAAGTTATTAAAGTAAATGAACAACTTACTTAACACGCATCTCCATTAGTTTAGAGTGCATCAACACTATGAAATCTGTTATAAGTGAATGAATACGACGCTGATAATACTCTTCGGACGCCACCAAGTCTGTGGATAGTATAGCTTCGTCTAGATACTCGAATACCTGAAAAAATATATTTATTATAATAAGAAATGGATACAGTCAATCAAAAAACACAGTCACAAGTTCTGACTGTAAACACGAGGGCTGTGGATTCATTTTCTATTCAAGAAAATATATTTTTTTTATTTCCTTGTCCTGGTGCGAGGATTAGACAAAAATCGGAGAAGCAAATGTGTCTTAACACTAGACTCTCTCTGCCTTCCTTGCTATATGCAGGAAACAACGTAAAATAAAAAAAAAACAACTTACTCCACCATCAATCGCGGCATCAACCAACATCTCATCCTGATCTAACAACTCAGTTTTAGGCTCAGATCGTCTTAACAACGAAACAGGCGCTCTCTTCAAGGCAGCCAGAGCAAGGCCCAATGATAACTGACATAGTGCCCTTAATCCGTTTGGTTTTTGTTCCTCTGGTTGATTTGGTTGTGAAGGGGGAGATAGCTGATCCAGTAGAACTGATATGAGATCCGCATCCTGTATTAGTGGCAGCTTCTTGGCTAGCTCTTCGCCGTCCTCACGTCTGTAATGTAAATATATAAAAAAAAAATTAAAAAATCTAATCAGCTTCACGCTGTATCCCGCACACAGCAGGGTAAGCAGAGGAAAACCTAGTGTTAAGACACTCCGTTTCCCACATAGCTTCACGCTGTATCCCGCACACAGCAGGGTAAGCAAAGGGGAACCTAGTGTTAAGACACTCCGTTTCCCATATTCTGCCGAATTCTGTAGATAGTGGCGCTTGCGCTTTTGCCTCGACATCTCAGCGAAGAAATAAAAAAAAAAAACATTTAAATAAATACATTATTTCGTGAAGTGGGGATCGAACCCACAGCCAATAGAGTTTACAGTCACACTTTGTGCCCTCACGACTGGCCTCATATCGTAAACATATATGTTCGAGAATAATAACTAAAATTACTTGTATCTGTGCTAACAGTATAAAAGTGTAGATTCTATTTACTTAAACGCGATAATCTCAGGAACTTCTAGTTCAAATTAGATAAACTATTTTTCGTATTTGGACTAGCCATTTATCTTTTTCTTCTTGCTTTTGCATTGTACAAAAATCATTTAACTTACCGATGCAACACAGACAAGTCCAGCGCATAGAGTAGAGCCATTTGCAGAGCGAGAGATATCTCATCTAAAGCACCGGTGGGGCCTTTTGAGGGTGACGTCATTTGCTAAAAAAATTAAGAAAAATATTTATTTAATAATCAAAATCTAAAACATGTGAAAATGTCGTAGTTATAGTAGTCTTAAGAATCAGGCAAAAGAAAAAATTCTGTTATGCAAAACAGTAATAGTTTAAACCTTATAAAAAATACACAAATAAAGTAATGTAATTTTAGGTTATTTACCTCTGATAGTAATCTTAGTAGTATATCCCTTTCAAGACCCTTCTGAGCAGATGCGGCGAACACAACTCCAGCCAATAATTTTCTAAAAATAAAATAAAACTATTATTTTGAATATTTATTTTAATAATATTATTGGAGGCCAGTCGAGGCGCAGTGGCACGAAGTGTGACTGTAAATCGACTGGTTGTGGGTTCGATCCTCACTAGAGGAGATGAAATATTTACTTAAAATTTATATTTCCATTTCTTCGGTTTGGTCTCAAGGCAAAGCGCGGCGTTGAGTTCTGCCACTAAACACGCAATGCCTCCAGAATGAGGCAGAAAGTGGGGAACGGAGTGTCTTAACACTAAGTTCCCTCTGCCTACCCTGCTGTGTGCGGGATACAGCGTGAAGCTGATTTATTGATTTATTTATTTATTTAATATTATTTCCAACAAAGTTTCGAGTAAGTTAAAAAAAAGAGGTTGTCAACTATTTCCTTCCTTTAATAAATACTACCGCCGATTCTGATCATTCTTGAGCTTGAACTTTACATATATTATACGTAAATTACATAAGATGCTCTTGATATGACTTAGTTCTCAAAAAAAATATCAACAAACATATGTACATTTTCAAAGTTTTGGACACACATACTCTAAAAGTCTAAATAGATAATACTCAAATATTATCCATGTCTAACAATATAACATAATCAAAGACACCTCTAACTGATAAGATTTTTTTAAATGCATTAAAATATTGGCAAACACAGCCATAGTAAATTCTACACCCATATTTATAAACTGCTCTCAAGTCTGAGATCGGTTTTGAGAACGATCTTGAGATGCCATCTAGATTGATCTCAGAGTTGTGAGCAGTTTATAAACGAGAGCATTACTTACCTAGTAGTGTGTATCGTAGCCAACAATCTCACGTGGTGTTTACGCGGTGGTAAAGCACGATTTCTACGGAGCAATTCCAGTTCGCTATCCAGATCACACTTGTGTAGAGAATCTAGGACTCCTCCAAGCAAACCATCCGAGACTAACTGTCCGACGTACCGGGAGACATATGATATAACTTCTTCTCTGGCACTTATTGACCTGATTGTAACATTCTTTATGTATTTTTTTTTTTATTTACAGACCATTGGGTTATTTGTATGAAAAAAGATTTTATATGTATAGCTATGTATATAATAAAATTGTAACAGGTTGCTGATTTAATTGCATTTTTCACTTTTGTATTTTGGAACTTCTTTTAAGATTTATAAATATTTTGTTTTTATCAAAATAAAGAATTTAGTTCAACAAAATATTGCTTTATTACATTGGCTGACAATTTAATTTCCAATGTATAGATATTTGTCTAAAGTTTAAATCATAATGTTATTAGAACATGAAAGTAATTGAGTTCAGTAAATAAATAATTGAATCATTTAAGCAGGTGAAACAGCAAGTAGGTCTCTAGTAAGCAACTAGTGGTACATTGCATGTATGTATGTCTTTAAACATGGTGGTTGGTGTTTAATCTCCACTAGTGAGAGAAAAAGAATCAACTCCCTCAAGAGCTCCCTCAAGACAAACAATGATGTTGACTTCCACCGCTCAACATGCATTGTCTCATACACAATGTAAAGTTGGAAGGAGACCTAGGTTCCCTCTACCAAACCTGCTCTGTAAGAAAAATACTTGAGACATGTTGAGTGGCTGAATTCTAAAGCACTCTTTGCCACAATAACCAGAGCAAAGAAGTGAAAATATTAAATATTTCAATCCCCTGAGTGAGAATTGAAACCGCAAACATCGCATTTACAGACTCTCACTTTTGCCTCAAATACAGTAAAATATAAATATTTACCTAAAACAATAATGAAAATAAGCAGTTGTTGTACAGGGGCTCAAGGGTGATACTGTGACGTGACAGTTGTGGGTTCAATTCCCATTCGAGGGAATAAATTATTGTTTATTAATATTGTTTCTTAGCTCTGGTACTAAGGGTAAAACCCAGTGTCGAGTTTCGCCATTCAACAACCCACATAGCCTCGAATAAGTCAGCAGAAAGTGGGGAACAGAGTGTTTTAATATGAGGTTCCCTCTGCCTATCCTGCAGTATGCAATGTGAAGCTGATTTAAACAATAGTACTCAACTAACCATGACACACCATCTCTTGCCATTACAAGTTCCCTTAATGCTTGAACCAATGCTCTTTTACCATCATAATAAAGTAATACTGCAAGAAGTCCTCTAGCTAAACCTGGTCTTCTAGAACTTTGTCTTTGTGCTGTGTGTAATAATTCTAAGCAGGCATATTCATTTGCATTGTACATATCTGTAAGAAAAATTGTATATAAAGCAACTTGAAAATAACAAATGAAATATAAGTTAAGTTCAGAAGAATCTAAAGTAATACAATACCTGTAATATAAAAATAACTTCAGGATATACATATAAAATAAAGAGTTTATTCTAATAGGGAACATACCAATTTTTCTTTTGGGACCCATTAAACAATCTAAATTCCTAGATTAAAATCCTTTTAGTGGTTTAGTAACTACTTGCTACCAGAGTGAGGAAATGAAAACAATTCATGCCCCTGATATGACTGAGAATTAAACCCAAAACTCTCACATTTACAGGTATACACTGCGCCTCTGTGCCTCATAATTCTTATAATATATTAACTATAAAAATCCTGTGGCATAGAAGACATCATATAATAAAAAAACATTACATGTAATGTTCTCAGGAGACAAAAGATTTAAGAAAACAATGAATATATACATATTATTAAAAGGTTTAAATAATTTTTAAATTGATGTATATTTGCTATTATATAAAATAAAATAAATTTTGATTTTGTATTATTTTTTACATGATCAAACAATATTAAGATGTATTAGTACATAATAACAAAAATGAATTCAGCATTTTTACTCTAAAAAGATATGTGAAAATAACACAAATATTTAGTTGGGTAAAAATAAAATAAAAAAGTTTAATCTTTACCAGAAATAATAATAGCCTCATCCACTAATTCTTTGGAAAGTAATGTTCTACCCACACTTGGTAAAATTACTCCTTCAGTGATACCTCTCTTTATTTCTTCTCTGCTTGCTGGATTTTTAGCCTGTAAATAATATAATTACACTATTTTCAAATATATTTTCTATCATTTAATTAGTGAATGCTGAGTTTTTAATGTCTTATTTACATGTTTTCTTTGTGTAATAAATCCTTTGTATAAATATTGTAACATTATTGAAGTGAATTATGCTCTATAATAAAAAATAATACAAATTCAAAGAATTAATTTTAAAGTTCGATAATAACTTGTTTAGTTAAGAACTGAACTAATTTGGCTACACTTACAGGATTTTTTAATAATGATAAAAATGTCTGTTTATGCTTTCTTAATACAGATTCAAAGGTATGCACTGCATATGGGGCACCACTGCCCTCATTTGTAAGATAATTTTCGACGACCGCCGCCAGCTCCTTGTACGGAGTCCATAGGTCTTCAGTTGTAGTACCTGATATAATAGAAAACTTTAGACTGTAATTCAATATTAGTAGGAATCAGTCTCGATTTTCTCATATTTATTTTTATGAAATGATATATTTACAGCTAAAGAAATTTTATTCATAATGTATTAATCTGTTTTGAAATAGATTAACCGCCAAATATATATAGGTTATGTTTGCATATTTCTGTACCTTCGTTTATGTCCATGATGAAAAAGATTACTTGTGTCTTCTAACTATATTATCCTAGCGCACATATGACACTCATACTTAAATAATAATGTATAAAAACTGTTTAAATAATATTTGATAAGCACGATATTTTGAATATTCGATATCGGTAGTACCAAGTTTCCAACTCCCAAGTTTGACATTTAACAATTAAAACAGATAAGCTATTAGATCAGTCAGCGTTCCGCCAACAACGTTCCGTTTATTATTTTTTATTTACTACTTTAAAATTGATGTTATGTTATCATTTTGTTTTATAAGTACTTTGTTATTAATAAAAAGGTGCTCTTTTTTAACATTCAATTAATATCTTAGATCATTATGTCACTGGTACTCTTTATTAAAAATAATTAAATCCAGAATTCGTTAAAAAATGGTGATTGGAGTGTCTTAACAGAAGAGTTAATAGTTGTGCACAACAGCTCACTTTTGTAAGCGAGGACAAACGATATTTTCAGTTCAGGTTATCAACATCAACATGTTCAGTTTTACGTTCTGTTCTCTTTATATGTTCAGTATTGAGGGCGTAAAAATGTGGCTGAAATAGCTTGAGTGGTATGTCGAGTGAATTCTAAACTATAAGTCCATACTTCAAGTCCGGATGTTTTAAGTCCATTTTTTTTCTTTTCTTAATATATAATTTATATCCAAAAGTAAGTTTCAAAAGACGTTATAAAAAAATCGATCATCTATTATCCGCATACTATTTATTAAAAGTAAAGAAGGTTAATTAAGGCATTCATAATAATAATATAAAATCTTTATTTCTAGAATAAAATTCCAATTAAATGGACACACATAAACATAGTTGTGGATTCGATCCCCATTCGAGGAAATGAATTGTTATTTATTAATATTTTTATTTTATACTCAATGTCTTAAAAAAACGGAGTGTTTTAACTCTAGGTTCAACATATTCACAGCGATAATTTTATGTTCTGCAATATTGAAATACTTCCATATTTGCCCTCTTCGTGGCGTTTTTTTAAAGAAAAATAAATGAACTGAACTTATTAAATCTATAATAAGAATACACTAACGTAAAACTAACACTTATTTACACTTAGGTAATTAAATATAAATAAATAAAAGTAAAAGAAGCGAAAAAAAGAACAATATCTTCTAAATAGCGTCCTTCTAATTAATACATACAATACGTCATTGACCATTAAACGTGAAGTCCGTAATAACACTTAATTAATTTTTTTTTTAAATAATAATAATAATTTTGAAATTAACAATAAAAAATCTAACGTTTTAAGTGTAACAAATGTAAGTACTCGTTACTATTATAGTTCTTATCTAATGGTATTAGAGCATAATTTAGAATGTGAAAAATATTCA
>DWAN01003828.1:0-12914 GCA_018230445.1 Heliconius hewitsoni
CAGCACGTCGCGCAGCAGGCCCGCCAGCGCGGCCAGCGCGCCGCCCAGCACGGCCGCCTCCACGCTCACCAGCACGCCCGCGGCGCACGTGCCCGCCGCCACCGCCGCCTCGCGCCGGCTGCGGCGCCACAGGCGCACTACGGTGTGGAAGTCGACCTGCCGTGTGGAGGGCGCGTTAGATCAGACGATGCCACTAATATCGACCACTTTAAACAGACATTTCCCCTCTTTGGTTAGGAATTCCAAATACAAATGTATGGTTCCTACATTTTAGTTCTGGAAATTTCGATCTGCAGAACGAGCCCCGTGGACGCCCGAAAAGTTGACAATGAAGAAATTAAAGTTATTGTGAAAGCAGATTCATCGGAAACCACGTCCGAGTTAGCTGCAGGCTGCAGTGGAAGTGATAAAACTTTTAATACACTTGAAGCAAGTTGGGAAGATTAAAAACCTTGAAAGGTCCCTCACGAATTGAGTTTTCTCAAATCTGGCTAAACGATTACGGCAGACGTCTATTGTCAACAATTCCAAACCAAGATGAAAAGCTAGCAGCTAAACAACCGAGGCTGGTCAATCGCTTTACGCCACTGCTGCTTCACTATAAAGCTACACCACACACTTTAAAGACAAACCGTCTTTAAAGATTTTATTGATTTCCATCCGAATGGTGCCTTAGTAAAGAGATCAATTAACTGCCTATGAGACGGCAAAAGTGCATATATAACATTCGTTTATATTTTATTTAAATAAACATATTATATTAAAAAATATTCGACTATTTCCCATACCAAACGCCAATTTCGTGGCGCAGTAGCAAAACTGCAGACGCGTCGGCTGTGGATTCAATACCCACTTGGGGGAATTATATTTTTAATACATTTTTCTTACTGCACTTTTATCGAAGCAAAGGGCAGCGTGGAGATCCGCCACTCAAAACGCAACACCCTAAAATTTTGGAGGAAAAGAACGAAAGTGTATTAACACTACGTTCCCAGTCTGCCTACCTTATTGTATGTGAGACACAGAGTGAAACTAAGACATACTTTATTTAAATAGACTTTTGCAAGCATTTTCTAAACATTGAATTAATATAAAAGTAACATGACCTTGGAACTCAGTTTTGCTTCGGAAATCCTGCAAGTAAGTAGAGAGGACATACATAGTGTTAAGATGAAGAAAACTCTTCAATTCATTACGCGATTTGCCTCGTTGTCAAAGCAAGGCAAGAAAAATATTAATATAATTATAAATATAATATGTATTATAATTTATTCCCCCAAGTGGGAACTAAGCCCACCATGAAGACGACGGCGCAGATGAGCACGGCGGAGAGGCAGGCCTTGGGGATGAAGTAGAAGGCCTGCGTGAGGTAGTTGAGCGCCAGCAGCACCAGCAGGCCGGCGTAGAGGCCGGCGGCGGGCGAGCGCACGCCGGACGCGTGCGACACGGCCGAGCGCGTGAAGGCGCCGCACGTGGGCATGGCGCGCGCCAGCGCCCCCAGCGCGTTGCAGGCGCCCAGCGTCAGCATCTCCTGCGTGGCGTCCACGCGCCCGCCCGGGCTGAAGGCCTTGGCGATGGCGATGTTGGCGATGACCATGACGAGCGGCAGCAGCACGAGGCCGGAGCCGAGGCGCGCCGTCATCTCGCCGAAGCCCAGCGTCTGGTTGTTGACGACGGCGCTGAACGGCGGCAGGCCGAACTTGGGCAGCCCTGGCTCCACTTTACCTGAAGACCAATTTAATATTCTGTCAATTAATTACGAATAATACAATATTCATTAAAATATTCACCATATGTGCTCCAGGCTGCAGTAGAGTAGAGAGATAACTCTTGGGCAAAAAGTGATGCCGAAATAGCTGAATTGTTTGCTCAGCACTTATCAAGAGTGTTTATTCCAAATCCAGCTATGAATTTAACTCAGTTCCTCACCAGCCAGTACCTCCCATCAAAAAAAATACTTTCAACGAAGTTATTCCCCCATTAAGAATCTCATCTTTAATAGAGCCCCCGCTATGACCCCACCGACCCTTGTGCTGCTTTCTGCGATATTTAACGCTATTCTACGACGACAGTTTGTCCTGGACCATTGGAAAGTGGCTGAAATTATTATAATATCAAAAGCTAGGAAGAATCTAGAAAACGTTTCATCGTAATTGCCCATAAGCTTACTCCCTGTTGTATGAAAGATACTCGAAATGCTAATCTTGAAACGACTGACCCCTGCGCTGGGCACAGCTCGCTTATTCCAACTCATAAGTTTGGCTTCCGTGAAGATCATGGGACAAAAGACCAGGTTCATTCGTTTGGTTGCAAAAATAAATTATGCTCATGAACAAAAGAAATATTACTCCTCAGCAACATTTTTAGATATAACACAAGCATTCGACCGAGTGTGGCACGAAGGTCTCCTTTAGATAATCCTGCGAACTGCCCATAAATTTATATCTTTTATTTTATGAAGGATCACGGTGTGGAACTTTGGGGAACTGCAGCAAATTCTAATCTGGACATTGTACAACGTTTTCATTTAAAAATGTTTCGAATAGCAAACGTTCCATGGTCTTCGCGAACTCCCAACTTCGCCGAGACCAGAGAAAAGAAATATCCGTCAGAATCAAAACGTACATCCGTCGTTTGAAAACGCACCCAAGCGACCTTGCTTGCGACTTAATGAAGCCCACTCGCGTCTTCTAACGTATAAAGCGAAGAGCACCCCAGGATCTTCTCTTATCATAAAACAGTATCTCTGGTAATACTCTTCCACATTATATACACATGCCACATACCCGACAGTTTGAATAGCGGCTGGTCAGGGTCGTAGGTGCAGTAGGCGACGGTGGAGGCGCCGAGCACCACCAGCGCGTTGCGCGCGATGGAGATCAGCCACAGCGTCTTCTTCAAGCGGTGACGCTTCGGACTCACGCGCACGTCTTTTAGTTTCTGTAGAAATATATGTTCACAATTAATATACTTACGCGAATAAAAATAGGTATTTTTAAAAATGACTATTGGTGCACAGCTAAGAGCCTTCTCCTTAATGTTTTGTATGTTTACGTATTTGCTATTACCGGGACCTTACACAGCGAGAAATTTAATTTTCTGCTGCAAGATTTTCGCGTATTCTGTAATTAAAAGTAATATTGCCATTTGATATTATATTGTATCAATTAACAGACCCATGTCACCTCAATCTACCTGTGATCACGGACTAGGCCTACTGTAAAGTATTCGAATCGTTAGGTTTCTGAAAGGTTTTTTCGAATACTAAACTATAGGTAATTAAACCTAACAAACAACCAGTAAAGAGATAAGTCACCCTGAGCAGCAGCAGCAGCGCGCAGCAGACGGCGGCGAGCGCGGCGTCGGGCGCGCGCACGTCGCGCCAGCGCTGCGCGATCATGTACAGGTTCTCCGCCGGACTCTCCGCCACGAAGCTCAGCCCCACCAGCCCCTTCAGCTGCGCCACCACGATGATCAAGGCCGTCGCCGACGTGAACCCGCTGGTCACCGACGGAGAAATCAGCTCAACCAGGAAACCTGCACAGCGACCACCACACGTTACGCACGAGCTTTGACGGCTTGATGTATTACCATACATACCACAAGCTATATTTACAATTTAGCTTAAGAAATAGAAGATGACATGTAAATGTTATGTGACGTGCTTATAAGAAACCTATTCAGTACTCATCATTTACTTTGCAATACAATCCATGTGCCTGTTCCTTATATATTGTAATATATAAGGAAATACTTTAAGTTAAGAAAATACTAATATAGTAAGTAGTAAGTAACTAAGAAAAAGCCGTCATGGATACGAGTACTTTCAACATGGTATCGTGTTTTATCGGTGAAGTTCTTAATTCTCTCATAAATTACTTAATTTATGATTTTCATACTCGCTATAAGTAAGTTTAGAACGAGCTGTACCATTGTGTTGAAGTATGTACGTTCGTATATTAAGGCAACGTATTAAAGAGCTAAATGTTGTACCCCAGCAATTATTATGTTTACAAATAGCAGGCAAGTAAAGACCAGCGAAACCTGTTCATCCATGTTGATGAGGCGCCTGTGAACAAGCTATTAAGTAAACAATTTCAAATGTTCCCTTTTTGCTTGTATTTTTAGGGTTCCGTACCTTTGAAGGAAAAAAATCGGAATCCTTATAAAATCGCTTTGTTGTCCGTTGGTCCGTCTGTTTGTTTGTCTGTCTGGGGCAAAATTTGGCTAGTTCGAGTGAGAAACGGAAAAAACTCGGGACCTCCAATTTTCGTAGGGAACAGTCGGTGGGAAGCATGACTCGCGCTTGGCCGGATTTAATTTTATTATAAGTAAACACAATCTAATAAAATAAAGATCGAATTAATTCATATAAATTATAAAAAGATTGTAGATTTTTTAGTTTCAGTTATGTCCCGTAAATAGCCTTGCGCTTATATAATACGCAGAGGGAACCTGGTGTTAAGACACTCCATTCTCATAACGACACTTCCGTTCCTAAGTTTCTGCCGCATTCTGCGTGTTCTGTTGGGGGGTGGAATTCAACGACGGAATATTAGTCTTTCGGTACGTTTTGTGTTATATGAACCAAACGAAAAAATCATACCACAGTATGGAGTCAGGAGCAGTACGCGGCGCTAATCAACCGTTGTTATCGTATGTAAAGTGAAACATTTGAATTTCATTTGTATGTTTGCTTGTGTTTAAGATATATGTTAGCATAAAGTGACGGCGGACAAGGACGTCGCCGTGAGGCCGCTGTCATCTTTATAATTTAGACATCCTAAATTGTGTAAATATTTAGAAGATTTTATTAAAAATCTTAAGCAATTATATGTTGAAATAAAATGATATGTTATCTGTTTGTAAACGTTGTAAATCTTATGAATGGCGGCGACTATTTGCATTGAGGAACCAGTTTTATGTGATTGTTACATATGTTCCCCTGATTGTTTATTATAATTAAATACAGCTGTTTAGAATTTCTGTCATAAAAAAGCTCATTAATTAGAGACATTTTGGTTTATAATTAATTTATAGGACGAAAATGGTAATATGGCGAATAGCGCAATGTGAGACTATCGCAAGGTCTAGTAAGAGTAGTGGCTACTGACCGAGACGCAGCAGACCCATGAGCAGCACGACGAGACCGGACAGGAAGGTGAGCAGCACCACGAACTCCACGGGCAGGCCGCGACACGTGTGCAGCGTCAGCAGCGCCATCAGGCTCGTAGGCCCGATGCTCACCTCCTTCACGGTGCCCAGCACCACGTACAGCATAGTACCTGACACCCCATACACACATATGTACATACATACGCTTACAATCGCTTGGTATATTCAGTACCTTCTTAATATTATATAATACGATTCAGGCGAAACTCGATTGTGTTACTTTTTAAAAAAATGTTGAGCGAAATTGTCGTTAATCTCAAAGTTGCGCCTCGACTGTTACAAACCTGACTGGAACAGTCTACATAAAGGCGCGCGTTGCGGTAATTATAAATAAAGCCAAATTCAATAATACTTATTCAAAATCGTCGCTATAAAGACGCCGAGGAGATTAAATGAAATGTCATATTATTAAAAATAATTTTAACTAGTTTCTTGGGGTATTTTAAACAATTAGTTTGCCAAGTTCGGATTCTGTGAATGGGACAACATAGTGGCGTACGGAGTAGTGTTGGTACGTACCGACGAAGGAGGAGTAGAGGCCGTACTGCACGGGCAGGTTGGCGAGCGCGGCGTAGGCGATGCTCTGCGGCACCAGCGTGAGGCCCAGCGTGACGCCCGCCACCGCGTCCGCGGCCGCGCGCGTGCGGTCGTAGCGCCGCGCCCAGCGCAGCACCGGCAGCCGCCGCGCCAGCAGCGCCCGCGCCCCGCCGCGCCCCGCGGCGCGCCCCAGCGGGACCAGCTCCTCGGCGCCCATGCTGTGTGCTCGACGTGACGTGACGTGACGGGACGACTCCGTGCGGCGAACGCGTGCGGCCCGCGACGGCACTAGCGGCGACTGTCTAACGCCCGCGAGCTGGTGGAGCAGCAGCGACCTTTGCGCGCAAACACTGCAGATAAGGCGGTCCCGCGGCGACCACGACGGCTCCTACTGCCGTCGTCAAATGTCGCAATGGTCGGCGGAGTCACAGCACTTCATTAGTCGAACGCATTGTGTCATCCTCGTTAGGCGAGACGGCTCCTAATGACGGCTTATTATAATTTGCTATAATATTAAACACTCGGTTGCACCAAATTAATAAAATTCGCCAACTATTCGAAAGTGCCGCGCGAGTGTGTCCGCCGCGTCGTCTTGTCCGTACAAAGATTTTGAACAAAATGTAATTTCAAGGATCCATTTTCTTATTTGGTATTTTTGTCATTCATGCAATAAATAATTAATTAATAGATACTTTATTTAATGTGCTGCGCGAAATATTAAATTTCGACCTCATGATATCAGTTACAAAATGAAAATAAACGAACGAAAACAAAAAAGAGTAGGTAATTAATATATTTATATAAAGTATAATTAATATATTCCAAATTAATCGAGACGATAAATAAGACAATAGTATATATTTTCGACATTTTTTTAATGTAATTCCACACTGGGGAAACTCTGGACTGTCTCTGGTTTCCAACAGGCGCGGTTTTTTTCACGATGTATCCCGCATAAAGCAGGGTAGGCAAACGGAACCTAGTGTTAAGACTTACCGTTACGCACTTTTCTTTAATTTTTCGTGGAATTACACGTTTAGTTACGGAACACCGCGGTATGTGAATTGACAATATGAATAAATAGTAGTCCGCCTTCCTAGTGGGAATCGAACCCAAAACATTACAGTCACACACTTGTGCCACGACGATCGGTATACGTTTTCTAAACACAGTCAAATGAGAGTCGAAGACGTATATCGAGGGTTCTGTACCGATTTCTGGATTGTATGTCAGGGGAAACAAAATTTGAAGTTGACAAACTTCAGTATGCGGACGTATGCGCTCATTTTGTAGGAAATGAACTACGAGTATAAGTTTGTAATGATTTTTTTTTCTATGAAATATCTATAAATTTGACTTTTTGTATATTGATTTATTTGTAGTGAATGTACGCGGGAAGTAGGGTACCCTATAGGTTTTAATTACAGGGCGAATTCCATACAAAATGCAAATAAGGATGCATAAATACTCGATTGCGAATCGATTTTAATTTCAGATCGATATTGAATTTCAGATCGTCCGTGACAGACGAACAACAAAATGATCTTAAAAGGGTTCCGTTTTTTCTTTTTGAGGTACGGTATACTAAAAATGGCTAATATTATCCACTACCTACGTAATTATTTGTATATTTTGCAGTATTTATTTCTAGGTATCGAGAAGATTAATAATAAATAAAACAACAATATAGATATAACACAATAGATTTATTTATATATTTATATAAACCAATACTCTGCAACATTCTGTACAACTTGTACTAGTGGTAGTCTACTGCTTAGTATATCACGTGTAAATGCACCGCCGCGACGCCACCGTGACGTCACCGCGACGTCCCCGTGACGTCACCGCGACGCCCCCGTGACGTCACCGCGACGACGGCGTAGAGTCAATCATAACAATATATTATATATTCAATTCCATAAGCTCAGGTACTTAAAACTATCGATACATATTTTTTATATCAACATTACACTCAACAAATTGGTAAAACAATGCCATATTATTAATATTGTAGAATATCGTAATGATTTATTACATAAACTGTGGAAGAACCAAGAACCATACAAAAGTGAATATAATCTCACCCGAGCCTGGACTCCCGCCCGCCGGTCGCACCGGGAGGCGGTCGTCAATAACAATATAAGTGAAGTAAACACGCAACTGCCCGCACGCCCGCAGCGGCCTAGCTGGCCACGCTCGCCACCTTCTGCATGATGATGTCGATCTGCTCGTCCACGCGCGGGCTCGTGCCGCTGCGGGGCAAGCACTCGCGTTAGGGTCGCAGGGGCGCAGTGGGGGTGGGGGTGGGGATCGCACTCACCGGAAGGTGGCGGGGTCGGGGCCCACCATGGCCACGAGCTGGGGCACGTCGTGGGAGTGGTGCACGAGGCGCGCGAGGGCGGCCAGCGCGCGCCACAGCGGCTCCTCGGGCGGCGCCCAGGCCACCAGCTGCAGCGCCGCCATGCACAGCTCCACGCACACCTCGTCGAACACCTGCGGCCCACAGTGCGGTGCGCGCGCAACGCTACCTCAGTACTGGATGTCTCGTTGGGACACTACTATAAATACTCGCTGCGGACTACGGACCTAGTGTTAAGACACTTTCTGCCGAATTCTGGAGGCATTGCGTGTTAAATGGCAGAACTTAACGCCGCGCTTTGCCTTTACACCAGAGCGAAAAATACAAATATAAATTTAAGTAAATATTTCATCACCTCGATTGGGGATCGAACTCAAAACCAGTCAATATTACAGTCATACTTTGTGCCGCTGCGCCACGACTGGCACCATTTAATCGATTTAAAGTAATCTCAAAAGAGTAGTAATAAAGCACACATGTACACAGCAAAACATTCATATTATTATGATTAGATTAAAAAAGATAATTTAAATATTAAATACAAATTACAATGATATGATAATATGAAGTCCTATAATATAATGTTAATATCTTAAAACCGCGTCGACCAATATGTTAATAACAAATTTATCTTAGTTTACAAAAATTTTGCGAAATAAAAAGAGTATTCCAAGTAGTCCCGAGTGTCGCGTGTAGAGGCTATATTTAAACACACCGCCCGCTAAGGAGTAAGGAGCGCGGCGAAAGAACTCGTTTAGATCAATGACCCACTGTTATATAAGTATTATAATTGACTTATTCGTTTCCCTTTCTTTTAGACATAAGCGAATATATAAAAAAAACGCTGTTATTATAAGAAACATATTTAAGAAACGTCGACGGAAACGACGTCTCAGACTCTACAATACTCGATCGATATGGATCAATCAAATGTACATATATAATTTTTAATATTTATTTTATTTTTACTTTCTACCCGGAGTCGATGTGGAGAGAAATAACCGGTACGTGATTGAGACAATACTTCAAGCACTAAAATACTACAGCGCGCAATAAAACAACCAATTTACGAAATTAAAAAGTAAAAGTGCCAAAAGTACATAAAACGTTCCCAAATTTCGTAAACGTCACACGTCGCCGGCGGCGGCCCTCTCGCCCTCCAAGTTAAATAATCGATGTTTTTAATTGAATTAAAAATTAAAAACCTATTCTAGAGTATATTGAGTGATCGCTGCGGTCACATTGTAAGGCCGTCTCCTTGCCTCTACTGCGCCGCCCGCCGAGTGGCCCGCACAGACAAGGTGCACTCACTTTTACTTTTGTATTGTAAATTATCTTAAAAGGAATTGCTAAGGTTCTCTGCATAAATCGACTTTTTCCTTTTATGAAAAATATGTATTTGTAATTACTGACACATTCCAACAACATGAACATGAACGCGGGCCGGTCGCGAGGTAAACTCCGAAAGGAGGAGCCCAAATAAACATTGATAGTTAGTAAATATTACTAAATCCGTTTCACACTTGAAGTAATAAAACATTAAAGACAATATAATGAAGTTTAATCTGGCGGTGTTATCTTGTTTGTTTGTTTGTGCGCTAAGACTGTAACCGACACGAGGTGACGGCGCACGGCGGTGGTGCTCGGAGCGCAGCGCGCGGTTTAGATACGCCAGAGAGGCGAATACTAATGGGAGTTACAAATAATTGATGCCTTAAATGTAGACCAATTTTTTTCTTACGTAGGGTAGGCAGAGGGAAACTGGAAGCCTAGTTTTAAGACACTCCGTTCCCATTAAGAGACTTCCGTTCCTCATTTTCCGCTGTAATTTTCCGGCTTCCTGCTGAAAACGCCGCACTCTGCCTCGCTACCAGACCGCGGAAATGGAAATATCAAATATTTAATTTCCTCGAGTGAAAATCGAATCCACAATAGTCGCACTTGTGCCTCTAGTAGTAGAAAATAAAATAATTACACCACAATTTAACAAGATATAAACTCCCAAATCGTATATTGAACAATGACCGCTTTATTTAGGTTATTTAATCGTTCCTCTTAAAAATATTTTATAATTTTAACAGCAAGATAATCATGAGATGATAAGTTGCAACTGCGCATATGTATGTATGTCACACGTGAACTCGGAAATTCCTTGTTTTTCAATATTTGTTAAGTAAATCAACATTGATTTAGAAAATGTTATCATATTCTACGAACATATATATCGGAGTAAATAGTTTTAAGTACATGTAGATGTTGTTTCACGGATCGTGACAGTTGTGGATTCGATTCTCAGTCGGGGGAATAAAAAGTTTTTTATTTTCATTTCCTCGCAATCGTAACGAACCAAAACGCAGCGTTGAATTCCGCCACTCAACACGCAATGTCTGCAATAGAATGCATCTGAAAATGAGAACGGAAGTGGCTTAACACTAGGTTCTCAAGTTCTTTTCTCTGTGTTCTCTGTTATGTGCGGGATAAGCGTGAAGCTGCATAAGAAATGTATTATATGTTTTTGAATAATAATAAAGACGTATTCGTGTATACACGCACACACCCAGACGCACCCACACACGTATCTATAAACATTATTTCATTCAATAAATGTTCCTTCCGAAGGACTACTTGATCTCTACATCCTGTTCGAGTTTATTTTTGGAAGTTATTGATGTTTTCTCAATATGGCGACATTCAAATTGTAAAAAATATTACATATACAGGCATACGTAGCGCGCCTCCAATGAGTGCATGAGTTGAGACTTGAACGACACGAACCGACGTATAATATCAAAAAATGGGTATTTGTATGAGCAAATAATGATAGAAGAAAATTTTGATGACCATTACTGTAGGAACGACGAGGATTTTAGATACGAACGACAGAGTTACAATGGGCCCGAGGTCTTCAGATTGTGAGTACCATCTAAGATTCTATATTTTATGTAAATATTTACAACAAGTAGAGACAAGGGGCGCCGAATGAAACAGAGTCCGAGTTACCGGGGGCCACTGTATTATTAACTTCCATGGTACAGTAAGTTAGTTTTGACATGGGATAGGCCTCGGTGGCCGCGGTGGCAGTGGTGGCGGTGGCGGTGGTGGTGGTGGTGGTGTTGGTGTCACCTTGAACTTGGTGCCGGTCTTCAGCGGGTGGCGCAGCGTCGCGCACAGTCCCAGCCGCTGCAACAACCACACTTCTGCACCACTCATCTACACACTCCTACATGTAGGTACTCGATGCACTCCGTACGCAGATACATACATACTATTTTACAAACCAAGTTATTGAGCATGTTAGGAAAAACTCAGCTTTTATAAAAAATATTTAATTTAAAGGAGATAATCATATGGTATGTATGTATATAAATTATTTCCATTTCAATATATAATTAAGATAACTTGTAAGTTTGAAGACAAATATTAGTTTTAAAATGCGTAATTTGGTCGGCATCAATTCTTAAGAAAAAGTAATTAGCTCGTGCAAATAAGCTGGTTATCACATGTGACGGAGTGCTCCGTAGCGTTAGTTGTACATGATACTGCGATAACGAGACTCGACAGTGAGACACCGGTCATCTACTAACCACTTAACTGACTCGACTGACTGACAGACTGTTTATAATCGTTACTGATACAACAGAACAATGATATTAAATAGAAGATACGATTATTAGATACATTTTCAATGGACAGATGAAATTTTAAGAGATATAAATGTGTAATTTAAAATGTACAAGCATGTACATGATGAACTCCAAAACATGCACAAGCTTGTAAATGTGAGAAACCAGGACGTGGCTCACGTGACTGTCTATACAACAACAAGCACCGTCGTCAGTTGTCATGATTTTGGTTTTGGATTTTTTAACCCTTAAATTAAATGTCTTCTTCCTTGTATTTTTCCACACACTGTGAGATATTTTTAATTACATTTTTTTTCATAACTAACTAACAATTTCGAGAGATATCTGAAGACTAAATTGCCTTAGATACAGAGTAAACCAAAAAAATATTGTAATAATTATAGTGAATTTGTATATTGAGAGATATTTTATATTGTTATCTACCACATAACAAATGAATAAGTACTGAAACTACTGTTATTTTTTATTTCGCTTTTGGCGAAAGAATCCAGCTGTTTTATTGAAAACTCTTAATTTTCGCTCTTATCTACAGAGTCTGACAACGACGGTGATGTTGTTATAACATCATCATATAGGTTAGGTTATCATTTTAACGATTTCACTTAATATTTCAACAAGAACAATAGGTCGATTATATTAAAAATCCCTTATGCAAGATATTTTGTATGTAAATAAAGCAAATATCTAAATACATAATATGTACACTATTCTAACAAAATAGTATTATTAAAGTTTTCCGTTCTTTAAATATAAACAATGTAAAAAACATACATTAACCGTTCCCGTTGACAAACAACATTAAAGTTAACTAACTCGTTGAAACTCGAAACTAAATGTCAACAGGCAGATATTTTATTTATGATTGTTTCTCTTAAGAATAATAAGAGTGTCACGTTATCGATATGAAATCTTATTCATAAACTATGTTAACAAAATTGCCTTCAATATAAAATAGTATCATAATTAATAAGAAAAATCAGGCAAATTTATCTATTATCCAATCTGTATGAAATTACTTAAGCGTTGTTATCATATTAAGATGGATATAAATAGACAGACACTTTAGTAATTAACATTTTATATATTAATTTACCTGTAATTAAATATAACATTTTCTTTTTGAGGTTAATGCTGTTAGCCATATTGGCTTTTACAGCGACACCGGGTGGGTAGGGAAGAGGGTACTCTGTCCCAGA
>DWAN01003829.1:0-12914 GCA_018230445.1 Heliconius hewitsoni
TATATATATATATATATATATATATATATATATATATATATATATATATCAATAACGCGAATTATCTCAATAAATAAACTATATAATATAATGCATTTATATTAAAAAGGTATATCGGTATCGGTATATCACTCGGGCGTTTGCTTTAGTTTAGATGAAGCGATCTTGACCGACATATTCAAGGTGCTCTCACCTTATCTTTTAGTTTTACTTGTAAGTAGAATATACATATTATATAAAGAAATATCTAACATAACTTTATTATCAATAGATATTTATGAGCAACATTTTCTATTGTTTGGAATTGGAACTAATACATACTAATTCATAAAACATTATACTAGTAGTACTAGTTCGATTGAACTAATAACATATCATTAAGGGGGTGTATGTTAAAAAAAATAAGTGTATTATATTATATAGTAAATAGTTTTTTATTTCTTTTTTAGCTTCAAGACATATAGCAAGGAAAGCAGAGGGAACCCGGGATCCTAGCGTTAAGATATTCCGTTCACCATTAAGGCTCTTCCGTTCCCCACTCATCGCCGAATTCTTGAGACATTTCATGTTGAGTGAACGTTACCCGACGTTTTGCCTCATCACCATCGAGAAAATATTTAATTTCATTTAATACAGTTTTCAGAATTAAATGAAATTAAATATTTTTTCTCTACCTAACCTGCTATATGCAGCATACAGGGTGAAGCTTAAAAAAATAAAACAAAAGTACACAATATGCACTAACCTTGTCCTTGAGCTGCTGACACATATGCAGGGCAGCAGTCAACATGAACAGTACATCACTCAACCACGGCACCGCACAGTCAGCCTGACAGGAGTCTATGCGCATTGTTCCGTGAACCGAACTCAGTTGGTACGCAACAAATATCAGCTTATGGGACTGTATGTAGAAGGATATCGCTAGATCTTCTGGTAAGTTCGGTGACAGAGCCTTCTGGAAGGGAATTTATTATAATTGTTTTAATAAAAATTTAAATTAATTTAAGACTTATTTTGAAGAGTAGCAGTTTTAAAACTTTTCTCAATACAAACTGAGTAGTGTGGGTGGGTGTGAGACACAAAATGTGAAATTGTTTTATCAATTATAGAGAAGTAGTTAATAAAGATATTCATATATTCAAAAGCATATTAGCTTATTAGATTAGGTAGATTTATAAATTGAACTTATTTTCTAAATGTTGTAAAAGTATAAATACATCATTAATAAAGTTATTTTTTGGTTTATTGATGAATGCTAAAATGTTAGATAAATTTTACAGAGATATGCTTTAAAAACTTTTTGCAATAAAAAGCTTGTAATATTCACACAATTAAAATTGATTGTATTGAATGAAATTCATTATGTTGTTCACACATTATTAGATATTCAAATTAACTTACATACATTGTTGCATTTATTTCTTTCAAATTACCAATTTATCAATAAAATAGATTTTTTTGAGACCAATTTATCAATAAAATAGGTTTATATAATACATATTTCTATTAAAACAAAGTACAACACAACATACAAGTTTTACAGGGATTTAAGTCTTGTATATGAATGATAATTACAAAAAAAATTTCTTTGTTCATTTGGATTCAGTGTGGAGATATCACATGTTGAAAGTAGAAGAGCTTGGTACATAAGGTATACATTTTTCAGAGAAGTATTGAAATATCATAAAAAATAAAGAAGCTTTATTGCTTTTATATTTTAGAAAGAATTACATTTATACACAAAGCCCATGTATTAAATTGTATTAAGCCACAAAAGAAACTACAATTTTAAATTTAAAAAAAAATTGGAAGATATCTTACCATATTTCGACTCTTCATGAGTTCATCGATTGCTTTCTTTTTAGGTAAAACTAATGCAGTGCGAGCTCTTTGCAATGAACCTATTAAACACTGTATGATGTGTAATACTTCTTCTGATGATCTATGGAAAAAACATTAATTTAACTACATATATATTTTTTTACTTTTACATTGTTTCCCACTTATAACACCCAGTGGTAAGACACGCGCACTGAGTGGTGAAACTTAGCTGCTGTTATTCTTGTCGCCAGCACAAGCAAATGCTTGTAATGAATTTACCTCAGTGGAAATCAAACCAAGCCTTTGTGTTTACACCTCCTCCAGGAAATTAACTATTTTTGTGTCCCTGCTCTAGAAAGACATAGTAGGTCTAAAAGGGCTCTGTGGCTCAATTTACATTGGGATTTTAGCAAAAAGCAGTTAAATTAAATATCTTGACATTAGGTTACTCTGGATACTCTCTCAAAAAAAATAATAGACCCAATTTATTACCATAAGGTTATTATTTTCAAATATTCTTATTCAATTTCAATTTAATTAAATATATGTATACTCATTTTTAATAACTAGTCTAGTAATCTAAATATCAATTTGAATAATAAGCTTATCTTATTAGAGTGAGTATACTCATAGTGTATAGTATAATTTTCCTTGCAGTACTTTAATCTGAAATAATTTTAATATATCTATATACCTACAAATATCTTAAAAACTATGGCAAAAACTTACAAAGTAAAATCTGTGCATTTTCATTATCAATGATAAGCAATCATATGAGAAAAGAATTTTCAATATTTGATTTAATTTGATAAAGAGTAAACATAAGAAAACCAAATAGTACTTATATTTTTATTAATATCATTAGGTGTGACTAAAACACAACAGGGATTGTGGGTTCAATCTTCACTCTAATTTTCATTTCTCCACTCTGGCACCAAGGCAAAAGCCCAGCATTTAGTTCCACTACTCAACACTCAATGGCTTGAAAAATTTGAAACAAGCAGAAAATGAGAAACAGAGTGGTTTCACATTAGGTTCACACTGCCACACTGAAGAATTCAACTTCACACTGTATCTGGGATACAGTGTGAAGTTGAATTCTTTTTACTGTTAATATTATTTTTGTTTTGCAATAATTAACAAAAAATTTTTTTTGATAATTCATTGTTACACATAGTAAAATATTTTAGTATCATACTAGATACACTTAATTATTATACTTGAAAATATAATTTTAATAAATATATTTCAAATTGCTTACCTAAAAATATAATGCTTATCTACATTATCAATATACCCAATGGCCTGTTGTAAATGATTAGCAGCATCTTGGATTTGTTGAAGTTTCCAAGGTCCATCCTGATTGATTGATGTCCTGCATATTGTATGCATCTGCCTTAACACTTTAAAGCTAATATCCTGTAAATAAAGTAAATATGAGATCTTTATGTGAGATTGAAGATGTGCAATTATGTATTCCAGTGTACATTCTAAAGTAGGCTGTAACTTACAGCATGTGTTATACTGTCGCCAGTCAATGTAACAATACATTTCAGCTGCTCAGGCTGTGAAGACAGAATAAATTTATCCTGCTTCTGGCCTTCATTCCCATATAAAGGTACAGGAAATCTATGAGCACATTCCTAAAAATAAAATAATACTTTACTATAATAATATATATTATTCATTAAAATATTATAGACTTCATGTTATCTATTAATTATACATTTTCAGTGTTAAATACAATAAACATAATATTTTTCGTATTATATAGAAATAATCAAAAACTAGTAAAGCTATTTTTAAATATCTTATTAGTTTTGGTAGCACTTACCACTAACACTGAATGAAGCTGATGTAATATAGCATGAACTTCCTCACGAAGGACCCATTCAAACTCCTCTTTCTAAAATAAATTTATATATTGTATGAGTAACAGCACAATCACTAAGCTAAACTTAACATTATAATGGATGACGTATCAATAAGAATAATATTAACCAAATTTGCAGCCTCTTCTTTTTCGTTGTCATTCATTTCAATGAGTTATTTTGTATTTTTTAAATTAATATTTCGTAATTTTAAATATATGAAATTTGGCTCATGTAAATGTCTCCGTATCCGTATTCACTTATTTTAACTCAGCAACAGGGTTGCCAAGCCTAATATTATAAAATACCCTTAATATCACTACTAGAATCCCTAAATGTGCAATCTATTATAATTACATCAATTTAAATATAATAAAAACATAAATTTAAAAAAAAACCATTGATTGTAATCAAAGTAAATCAATTTTATTTATTGATAAATTTATTCAATAAACTGGTATCAATAATAAATATAGTGAGGTAACAATTTATTAAATTTGAAATATTTTAGGCTTTATATATTTAGGCTAAATTTTTTAAAATATTATTTTATTAATACAATATATTTTAAAAATAGATTTACAAACAAAGAAAATTAAGATAATGAAATAAATGTTTTGAGATTAAGTGAGCCTTATTTAAATTTGGTGTAGTTTTTATAAGCTTTAGTTACTAATTAAAAATTTTTTTTTGTCAATATAAATTATTTTGTAGTACGATTGATTTGATTTATCCAATGAACAATAGAGGTAAAATTTTGTTTTAAAAGAAGATTTTTTTTCTTATATACATAAATGATAAAAAAACCGTCACGTACAGTTCCCGGATAAGTATCTTCGTGAGGTAAACTTTGACCCCAAAGACGTATAAGTACAACAATGCTGCCGCTAGTCATACGTGCGCACAGTAAAAGCATTGTCGGCAATAAGTTTATATAGAATACTGAAAACACAGTTATGTTCTGAACAGTGCCATATTTCATTTTATTCAAATACAGCCTGGTTATACGATTAATATTTAATTAACAAAATATATAAACGATTTGGTTTTATACTTTTTGTAAATAAGTATATTAAAAATAAATATGCTTACAATAAACAAAGAAAATGTCATTATATTTTACAAAAACCCAGTTATAAGCTATTTAGCTAGCTAGCTGGAAATACTTGAGTTAATAAATAATTTATATTTTTTAAATATTATAATATTGGAATTGCATAATGGTTTTTCCAAAAGCTATGCAAGCCTTATATAATAAGCTAGAGGTAATTTGTCGTGAACGTGGTTATATAGCAGGGTGAGAATATGTATAATTTACAAATATATTAAAAATTTTGATTATATATAAAATTTAAGAAAGGCAAAATGCCTATTTTTATTAAGACAAGGAAATAATTTTGCCTAGCAAATTGGATCAATATTTTTTTAGCGCAAACCAGTTTTACCTTGTAAACTTGACACCATTAAAACCTTCTGTTGTGAGTTCCCTATATTACTATTCGAGCACTTATTTTCCTTACCTTTGATATATTATGGTAATAGTACTTCTCAAGTCCAAATGGCAAATACTAGTCATAACAATATTTTTTACAGAAAATCTGGACGGCATATGAAGTTTCCCTATACTTTCTCAGCTAAAGTGGCACAGTTTCCTTATTTCTATTACATGAAAAATAATAACATATGGATGTATTACCCACTGGGCTTCTTAGTGTCACTATACGTGTTTAAACAAATACATGACTTAGCAAATTCAGAAGGAAATATTAGGTCATGGACAGAAACTCAGAGAAGAGCCGCCGAAAAAGAACATCACTAATATTAATATAACAAATTACTAATTATTACATAAATAAACAATAAAATATATTTCATTCTTCTAATTTCGAAGTTAAAAGTTAATTTTCATTCAATCAGAATTTAAATTAACATATTATTTGCCTGTCGTGGCACAGGGGCACAAACTTGCGATTATGAACGTGACAGGTTGTGGGTTAGATTACTACCCAACGAAATAAAATATGTAATATTTCCATTTCCTCGCTGTGGTAACTAGGCAAAGCGTTCGTATTGGGCTTCGCTACTCGACACGCAATGTCTCCAGAATCAGCTAAAATTGGGACACAGAAGTGTCTCAATCAGGACAAAATGTTCGTTATTGAGCAGTTATTTGTTTCAATTATTTCTTTCAATCTGTCTAAGATAGTTTTCTAAGATTCTTCACAGCTAATAAAATTTATGAGTTTGTAACTAGAAAGAAGGTCGAAGGTTTTCTTCGGTTTCCGAAAATATATCTTTACCTATTGCTTCTTTCCACTAGGAAAAGAAGAATATGCTAGTGCTGTAGTTTCACACTATATTTCTTATAAACCAAAGTAGTCAGAGGGAATTAAGACACTTAAAAATTAAGACACTCTGTTCCCATTAAGACACTCCTGCTTTCCTTCGAATCCTGGAGGCATAGCATGTTGAGTGGCAGAACTCAAAGCCGCGTTTTTCATCGACACCAGAGCGATGAAATGAAAATATTATATATTTAAACGCCCACAACCTGTCGTTTACAGTCACAAGCTTGAGCTCCTGCCCCAGGATTAGCATTCTAGTAACTGCTAGTTGCATGTTAACTAAATTTATATGCGCGTCGAGTTTCAATATATGTATATTGAAACTCGACGCGCATATAAACAAATCCGTGGGCTTATATTTTAACAGAAGAAAACGTCTACCTATGTCTACTCCCAAACCTGTTTTTTTACTTTCAGTAGATAGCTAGCAACACTTAACTTTGATGTCATTATGTCAAATGTACGAGAAAAATTGTCATTTCTTCGAATATAATCCTGTTTATTTTATTTTGATCAATTCTATTTTAAAGAGTAAAAGTTTTAAAATATTAAAAGTTATGTGTAGCTATGTTTTGTTTTTGTCTAGTTAATAATAAATAAAATGTGGGTAAAACCTCAAGAAGTTTTTTTGAAAACTCCTCTGTGGTAATACGAATGTTTATTTGTTTGTTGCTTATCTTTTATGTGTACTAATTTGCGTTACAATAGAAACTGGCTGTTGTGCTAGGTAAAGTGATTAAATATTTATTATTGTTTAGGGACAACGATGAGAATACCTTATATTTTGTTCTCCAAAGAAGAAAGGGTCATGGTAAATCGAAGGGTTTTTCGTCACTTCTTGTGGGTACATTAGACAGTGTACGTGACACGAAACCTGCACCATTCAGAATTTTACATCAAACGCCAAATTCAGAAATATACTATGGTAACTATAAAATAATAAATGAAACTTAATATATAAATATTTTACATTCAAAATATGCTAAAAAAAATATATGTTATATTTTTAGTAATAGCTACAGCTCTAACTGAACAAGAAATTCGACAAGATTGGCAATGGCTCTTTGAAAATGTATCACCGACTCTACACTCCTTTGACACTGAGGAAGAAGTTACAGAGTTTGTGTGCTGCAAAATTAACTCAGTTATTGCAACTGAACAAGAAAATTTTACTGAAGGTGCAATACTTTTACAAATTTTTGCTATACATAATTTTATGAAAATATAGTATTTATTTATGCTTTAAAATTTAATTATATGAAAAAAGTCTAATTTCAGATGAAGATACTATTATGTATAAAAATGTTGATTATGAATTTCACCAAAGATTTTCTATGCCAAAAGATGAGAAATTGGTGTGTTACTATTCTTGCAGGTAACTTAAAATACAAATATTAAGAAATATCTCTAGTTTAAAATAACAAATATAGTTTTACTTTATATGGTATAGTAGTGCAGCAGCATCAAACAATTGTGAGTTCAATTTTCACTTGAGCAAATTAGTTATTTTTATTTTTCTGTGCTTTTGCCTGCTCTGTTATATGTGGGATAGAGCAGAATAAGCTAAAATAATTTTTCAAATCATTCTCTGCTGCTGAAGGATGTGTAATGGTAGTATATTTGAATAATAATACATATTAATATGAAATATTTTATTGCAGTTATTGGAAGGGCAGAATGCCACGTCAAGGCTGGATGTACCTATCAGTTCATTACATGTGCTTCTATTCATTGATTTTTGGGCGTAAAACTGCCTTAAAGATTCGTTGGGCAGAAGTAACTGAACTCACTAAGACTAATGGCATATTATTTCCTGATTCCATAAAAGTAGTGACTAGAGATAGTGAACATTATTTTACTATGTTTCTGAAGAAGAATGAAACATTTACTCTAATGCAGCAACTGGCTAATATAGCTATGAAACAGTATGTATTTGTTTTTAATTCGAAGTTTATTGATAATTTAGGTTTATTTAAGAAACAACTAAACACTCCACTACTTATGACATTATTTACAAGAAAAGTCATATTCACAATTTTTAGGGTATGTTTGTGACTAATATGATAATGGATTATTTAAAATCAACTAAAATATTATACAATGATATAACAATATATATTGTTTAATATTTATTTGCATATCCATTATGTTTTTTTTAATTTATAAACTAATAGTTTATACTGACCAAAAAAAAATATTACTTGTAGGGGTTATATGTTATATAGTAGTATAAAAATAAATAATTTGATTTGGACTATTTGAAGTCATGGCCTAGCCAAGTCAAAGATTTAAAATTAAACTTTTAGGCGAGTTATATTTAAATAATGGACACAATTTATTATTTAGGTTGGCAATTGACCCATTTATATAAAATTGATGTTATTAATTGTCTTATCTTCAAAATACAGACTCTGCTTGTTAGGCGTTGAACTGCAAAGTATGACTTATTCAAAGATATTAATAATATCATTATATTAACCAAATAAGAGTATATTGATTAAGCCATATTGTTTTTATTAAATAATTCCATCTTTAACATTTTTAAAGTGTTGTTTCACACTTAGGTAAGAAAAATACTTCTTTAGAAAACATAAAATGGTTTCCAAGAGGCATATGTTCAAATTCTGCTACATTCAAATTTTAATAAATTTTCATTCATATTATTTATTACTATTTGTACATTCCAACAGGCTAATAGACGACAAGTCAGGCACTTTCAACATTGACAAGGACTTATTGACGAAACTTAGCAAAAACGTGCCCAAAAAGCCATCGTTTCTAAAGAGAGATTTAGATGCAAGAAAACAATCTAATTTGTACACGCTAAGGTTCCGTTTGCCCCATACGGAGAAACTCGACGGCTCTGAAGAATGCACTTTGTGGACTCCCTACAATAAGAAACATAATTGGGGTCGGTTGTATTTGTCACAAAACTTCATATGTTTCGATAGTAGGGTAAGTTATATTTATAACGACATTTATTACTTTTATTTCTTCTTATTTTCCCCTTCTTTCCCCCACTTTCTGCTCAATTTTCGAGATGACTCGTGTTAAGTAGCGGAAGTCAACACTACGCTTTGTCTTACCAGAGCAGAAAACGAAAATTATTTTTTTATCTAATAATAATTGTCACTTAATTACAAACAAGATTAATATAAGATTTCATAATAGAAACGTTCAAATTTTTTTTTGAAATTTACTGAAAACAAAAGAAAAGGTTTTTGTGAACCACTTAATTAATTTTAAACAATTTATTTACTTTTTTAACAGTCGTGAGGCTAGTCGTCGCGTAGGGGCACAAAATGTATATACAAACGCGACAGGTTGTAGGTTCGATACCAACTCGCGGTTCGATACCAACGCGGAACTGAAATATTTAATATTTTAATTTCTTCGATCTGGTGTCAAAACAAAGCGTCGCGTTAAGTTCCGCACTTCAACACGCAATTCCTCCAGAATTGAAGGGCAAATGGGGAACGGAGTATCTTTACACTAGGTTCTTTCCCGCGGGATACAGCGTGAAAGCTAAATATCAATATTTATTGAGTGCCACTTTTTACATATACTTAAGTTAAATTGGTACTACCACATTGTAACAAAGCCTATCTACATTCATATTAGTAGGTCAACAAATACATCAATGATATTAAAATCGAATATGTTATCAATACAATAATGAATTAAGTAATTAAGAAATGAAATAGTCTTGCGATAGTGTTACAGATTGTTTGCTATAAAACACATACATAGTAGAATCATCAATAACTTTAACTATGAAGCTATGACTAAAATTTAAAACTAAAATATAATATAAACAGGGAATAAATTAATTTTCCTTAGAAATCTTGGCGCGGTATGTCAATTATTATATAACTGCAATATATTATAAAGTTTTATTATTTCTATATAGGAACATATTCACTATAACAAAACTACACTATAACAAAAAATCAGCTTCACACTGTATCCCGCATCCAACAGGGTAGGCAGAGGGAACCTAGTGTTAAGACACTCCGTTCCCCACTTTTCGCCAAATTCTAGAGGCATTTTCTTTGGAGTGGTGGAACTCAAAGCGAAGAAATGTAAATAAATATTTCATTTCCTCGAATGAGGATCGAACCCACAACTAGTAGCGGTTTACAGTCACACATTGGCCTCGAATGGCCTTTAAAGATAATATAGAGATGTACAATAAAATTACATTATTCTTTGTTTACAGTTATTTGGTAAAATGTTTACGTACTATTATAATACATGACTTCAAAGTAGTAATGGCGGTCGCGTGATATCCGCTATCATTATTTTGATAGTGAGCCTGTTATGTTAGTCTCTAAACAAACCTAATGATTCTAGTCATTTTATACATTCCATTTAAAAAAATCAAATCAGCTTCACGCTGTTTTCTGCACACGGCAGGGAACCTAGTGTTACTCCGTTCCCCACTTCTAATTCTGAAGGCTTTGTCTTCAGTGCCGGAACTCAACGCCGCGCTTTGCCTCAACACCAGAGCAAAGAAATATAAACAAATATTTCATTTCTTCGACTGGGTATCGTACTCACAACTAGACGCGTTTACACTCACACTTTGTGCTCCTGTGCCACAATTGGTCTCGCATTTCATATGTTCCATTTTATTATATATTTTTTTCCATTATACCTTTAAATAGAATGTTTATTGTGTGATAAAATATTAACTTCATGTACATTTGTTTCGCCTCACTAATCTCATATGTGGATGTGTGGTTACATTTGTAGACGTGCTATGACATGTGTGAGTGTGTCCTCTTGTGTGAATGTGTAATCACGCCATTAAAAATATACAGGAATCAAAATGAATATGAAAGCTAGTAATATAATGTGCATTTTACGTATTTTTATAGGTGCCTCATCTTGTCCGACTAACAATACCTCTCCGCAATGTCCACCAAGTAGAGCGTGCAGATGCCGGTGGAACTGGCAGTTCAGATTCTGGCAGCATTCTGATCACAACTGCCCATCATGCAAGCTTCTTATTCGGAAACATTTCTGACAGGAACTTTCTTGTCCAGAAGATATCGGAACTACTCGCGAAGCTACCCAAGTACGTGATTTATTTGGTTTTATGCATGTTTTTTTGATTTTTTACATTTTCGAGTTGTTTTATCAGGAATGTAGAATGAGTTTAACGTTAAAAATATATGAATGTACTTGCATTTCATATAGAAATGAGCCTGCTTGCATTTGTTCGATTTATGTGGTTTTGTTTAATGGAGACGTTATTTTAAAATGCATAAATTGTATAAATAATGAGTCCCTTTTACTCGCTTTGATACTTACTTAGTTTTCTAACCATTCTCTTTATTTTTTAGAGGCTTTAAATGAGAGGCGTTTTTAAATATTTTTATTGGCACGGACGTTGTACATACTTTGGGCACATTTACTAATAACTACCTACCATACTAACATGCGAACATCACGTTTTAACAGGTCATCTCATCAGGCAATCATCTAAAGTGGAATGTTCTTCGATGCTACTAACTGCTGGGCAATATTTTAATTTTAAGTTTTAAGTAATCTATTATTAAAGCTTTTCTTGAATTAACAGTGATGTGTACAGGGAGAAACCTACCAAAGCGTTGAATCGGAGTGAAGAAGGAGATTTCACGCCGCAGCCACCTCTAATGATACTGTTCAGAACTCATCAAACTTCAAGCATTAAACAAATACAGCAAAAAAAGGTAATAAAAACTTTAGTAAATAGGGTTGCTTACGCATTCATTTGCTTAAATACTACCAAATTTTCCCATTTTTTTAAAATATGAATCATTCATATTTTTATTTTTAACACAGTGGTTTTGTTAAATATATGAAACAAACAAATATAGCAAATATATGAAATACATAAAATTGTAAAGTTTATATTATAATATTTTATTTTATATTGTACATTAAATACAAATTTTATATATCAGGAGAAACAATGGGAAGATCACATGGCAGAAGTTGGTAGAGGAGTCAGCATGTACAGAACAACAGAAGGAAGCGAACTAGTTGTAAATGGCATTCCAGAGTCCCTTAGAGGCGAGCTATGGAGTGTATTCTCAGGGTCAATATTGCAAAAAGTACAAAATAAAGGTTGTTACGAAATATGGGTCAAAGAAGCTCTGTCGTCCAAGAATACAGCAAATGATGAGATAGAAAGAGATCTACATAGATCTCTTCCTGAACACCCGGCCTTTCAGAATGATATTGGTATATCTATTTGCATTGATATGTAAATTTTACTTCCTTCTGGGGCACATTGTCTAAATGTCTTCAGACTAACAGTCGAAAATGAAGACAGAAATGTTTTTTTCTAAATTATATGCCCGCGTATTAAGTTTGTGAATTCTTTTGATTTGATACCATAATAAATCATCCTCATATTAAATTATTGTTATTACTTAGTTGTGAAATTCGTTCAATTCAAAGCTAAAAAAAATATATAATAGCTTAAACACCAGAATAACCCAATTGAAATTTCACTTATATTAATTTTTATTTTACAGGTATTTCAGCGTTACGTCGAGTTTTATGCGCATACGCATTAAAAAACCCCACAATAGGATACTGTCAAGCCATGAACATAGTAGCGTCCGTCCTACTCATATATTGTCCGGAGGAACAAGCCTTTTGGTTGTTAGCCACTATCTGTGAAACTTTGCTACCTGATTATTATAACACTAGAGTTGTGGGTGCATTGGTAAGTATATTTTAATAGATTAAGCCAACATGCCAAATAAAAGAGTTAAAATTGTTATTAAAAACGATTTCCAAATAAATATCCATAGAGTTTAAGTTACACATAATCTATACTTATAATAAATCTGTAGAAAAGTCGTTTCTGTACATTGAAAAT
>DWAN01003830.1:0-12914 GCA_018230445.1 Heliconius hewitsoni
TACAGTCACACTTTGTGCCGCTGCGCCACGACCGGCCTGATTATTGAGTTGTAATTTATTTTGTAACTTCACGTATATATTATTTTTGTATATAAAAAGACACATAAAGGTTTTGTTTCTTATATCAAAAATATTATTAAAATATAAGTCTCATTAAGCGAATATATTCTACAAAATTTGCTTGTGGAAAATTAACAGGTATTCGGCTTTAGATATGTAACTACTGACTAACTGACAGCTACTGATGGTTAAAAATCTCGGTATCTATGTATGTAACAAATATTGCATTCAATAAGTATGTAATTCAAAATCAAGATTTAACTCGATTTCTTATCCACAGGCTATTATTATATTTAAAAGTGTGCTTTCTGTTTTTACTGGACACTTTATTTGATTTAATTAAGATCTACATCGCAATTCTTGCATCGGTCGATTGAGAACGACATTCATATTTATGTTTTCAATGGGAAATTTTCTATTTCGATTTGTATTTAATAGACAAACAGGCCAATTTAAAAAAAAACATTGTTCATTTTTTATCCACGAATGTCATAGCAAATGTATTTTATTATATTTATCTAAATATCTTAGTTATAAATATGCTTTCAACGCCTAATTACATAAACTTTAATGAAATATGTTTGTTAACAACTTAACATAGTTGTTTCAATGTTGCTTTAAGTTATTTTTGCGGTTACGGGTAATAATTTTATACATGCAATAAATACTTACCACGGCTATGGCATTGTGATGAAATGGTTTTTTTATGAATTCTTTAAAATATGTATTTGTAGTGGCGGAGTGAAATTTCGCCACTCAACACGCAATGCCGACAGGATTCGGCGGAAAGTGGGAAACGGAAGTGTCTTATCCTATTATTATGAAGTGTCCCATTAGGGAACGGGGAGTCTTAACGCCAGGTTCCCTTTGCCCTCCTTCTATGTGCGGGATACAGCGTGAAGCTAAAAAAATATATTTATTTATTTGTTTATACGCTTAGCAACTATTACATATGTGCATATATGTACCTAAGCAAGGTGACTTAAATTAGGATGTAGTCAACACCCACAAGTTGAGCAATCTATGTAGGTCAGGGTTACAATAGATGTCAATTTGGCGACAATGTCCAATACTGATGATGGTAAATTTATAAATTGTGTCTTGACCATAAAAGTAAAAAATTGTATCAGGTTTATTATTTCGTTAAGTTTTTAGCATTATTTGTGAAATATTTTGTATTCAATTGATATAATATCATTTAAATAATAATTATTTCTATGATTTTTACAAGTGCTTATAGATATGGCCGTAGGAATAGAATAGAAAAAAAATTAAAAATAAAAAAAAAAATGCAGTAACTGATCTGTTCTTTATTTATAAATAGACGTAGTTAAATACAAACTTCAGTTAGAATATAGGTTAGTGATTTCACTATATTTATATAAGCGAAAATATTTTAATTCGCCAGATGTAGATGCCAAAACCGATAAAACAGCTTAAAGTTATATCTAAATATACAAATATTTTACTCCATAATATATTTTTTAGTTTTACAGGCATTCAAAATATTAACCTTATCAGATACGTATGTACTTTTTAAATAAACTAGATACTTTGTATGAATCATGTAATAAAATAGCCATCACGTCTCTAGAACATATTTAAATCATAATTTATGTTATCTCTAATTAGATTAGATTAACCAATAATTGTAATGAAGATTATGCAAGATTTTTGTCTTTATTTTGAAAAAATCAAAATATCTAAAGGTACTAAATATTGGCGCCCCGGAGGTAACTGAAGTGTTTTAATGGGAACGGAGAGTTTTAGCATTAGATTCCAAGATTCCCTTTGACCATGCCATGTAAGGGATAATGAAGCTGATAATATAATATTTGAATTTTCTTAACTTTCCTCCAGGATATAGGAAAGAAATCATGGCCTTTATGTCTATATTATATCTTTTCTCAAATTCTTTTATACATATTTAAATGAATTCTAATATGAAATATTAGTATTAATTATTTTATTGCTATCCATATCAAATTGTATAAATGCACTTGACCTAGTTTGTATACGTATAATCTGTAGAACAATGACTGCTATATATTATATAATCGTGATACGGTAAAATAAACCGTATTTTTAGAGTACGTACTCTGATTTAATAAACCAAAATTACATATAAAAAAAATAATTAAAAAAGTTAATTAAAAATGACTTTATTTTTGTATGTACAGAATGTATTATCAAATGTGTTGCATTTGAATAATGTAAACTTACAACGTGATTAATGAAAACGAATTGTATTATATTACCCATTTACATGATTTTTCCATAAATACGGTATACACCGCATATAGCCTGACTAGCGCATATATTGAGCAGGGGTTATGGTGCAGGAGCACAACGTGTGACTGTAAACGCGATTGTTTGTGGGTTCTATCGCCACTCGAGGAAATGAAACATTTATTTAAATTTATATTTCCAATTCGTGTCGAGGCAAAATAAGAGTTCCGTCACTCCATACGCAACGCCTCCAACATTCGGCGGAAAGTCTTACGACTAGGTTCCATCTACCTGCCTGCTGTGTGCGGGATAAAGCGTGAAGCTGATTTAAAATTAAAAAAAATAAATTTTAGCACATTATAGCATGGTGTGCAGAAAGAATCTTCCACACATTTTCCATTTTTCCCTAAAAATTAAAATAATTCATTCCCAAGAGTGGAGATTGGGCTCATAACCATCGCGCTTACATTCGGAACATGTCCTACGGCGGCAGGATTAGATGTTCTAAATTATATTTGTTATATAAATTTAAACAAATCGTTATGCACAATAATTGAAAATAATAATAGTAAATATTTTTTTATTATAAAAAACAACGACGACAAGAGAAAAAAAAGTAGAAAAAAAAATAGAATAGTACTATACTAAAGGAAAAAGAATGCATTGCAAAATGTTTTCTTAACATATCCCAAAATATGTAAGAAACAAAACAAACAAAAGAAAACACATCTCATGAAACAGACAAGATAATTTAGGCCTTTTTTCTGATTATCAGTCATCATAATTAACAATTATAATAACTTGTTTAAAACAAAATACTTATTTTATTTTCATTTTCATCTCATATTGTATGAATACATTGTCAAAAATATCCTACCGTTTTCCTACAGTGTAATGTCAATTTACTTATGACTTTTAAAGCCGTAATCTACACGTAAACTTTTGCTCGATGACATTGACAGGCGCTCGACACCATAATCGCTAATTGAACTCACATTCAAAGTTTTTAAGCAAGTTTATTTATAAACATGATATTTTACTCAATATCTTAATTAATACTGATTTATTGTGTTTTTGTAGGGTTAATTCTATATAAGTAAAAATGTTCGTAATTGTACAATTTTAAAATAAATACGTTCTTAAATATACTTTGTATTTGAAATAATTTTACAGATAATGTAATACTAATACTAATATACTGATATTTGAAGAAAAAAAATTATGAAGGCATCTTGGTTATTAAAAGTACATAATCAATATCACTGTTCTTATATCTTTATTTGAATTATTGCAAGTTAATATCGTATACAAAAACATACTAAACATATAACGGATTGAAGCCACATACCTAACACATATTATTTTTAATCGATTTTTGAGCTCTTCATCAAATATTGTCATTCCATGTATGTATATTATGTACAGCAAAAAATTGAGCAACTTCGTGCGTCGAATCCTTTTCAATTTAAATTTTAATCTTCTGCTTATCTTATTCTGGAATGTAGTGTAGCATCAAGGGTCATTATAACTAATCATTTTATTTTAATAATATTGAAATGATTATAATAAAATAGCAAAAAATATTAATAATAATACACGATATAAATACGATATTATTTTTTGGTCTGTAATTCAAAGAAACGTCACTATTAAAAAGTTCTATAAATAACCCAACACTAATTGCGAATCTTCGTGAGATTGCAAATCCAATTATTTCTTTAATCCTACAAATCACACTGAGAGCTTGTTACAGCTTGCGAATAAGCTACCAACTACTTAAATTAATGAAGTGATAAATAAAAATGTAAATGAAAAACACAACATTTACTGTGAATATATCTGTATTATGGCGCATCGTGGCCTCTGTATGATATGTTTATGGTAAAATTAAAATAAATCTCTATATATTACTTGAGTATGCGATGCAACTGTAATTGTTTTGTATGATAGGAAATAAATATGTAATCTTGGAAATTACATTTTTAATTTATTTTGTTTAAGGCAAGTTTCATGGCTACGTATGATGTGTTTTTTATATTTACTTTTTTTAATCGTTATATTTGGTAATAAGTCCTTTTTAAATATAATTTATTGCCGAGTATTATTGAAATAATAAACTTTTGATTTTTATCTGTTTATCCAACTGTCAATGCTTGATTTATAGATATGGAAACATTGTTAATAAAAATGTTTCATTTACAATTATTTTAAGTAGTTGTAGAATGTAAGTAAAAAAATACAAAAACAACGTACACTTTGGTCCTTATTAAAATCTTTTTCTGAAAACCTAATTTTTACATGTATAGAATATAAAATGTTTCCAGGACTGTTATCCAACATACATAGACGCTATAGAAACATTTTTAATGTGCTTTTAAAGGGACAACTACCGAAATCATTGATAACGTACCGTTTTGAAATATTTGACCATTTTCATCCATCTGTTGAGACTGTGGACTGTTGACAATACTTGTTATTATTTTGGCATACAAATATTGTTTTATTCATCCGCACTTAGTAATATTTCACATTCATTCATTTTAATCATCATTTCATTTCATGTGTTATTTACGTTTTGGTGGAGCTCAACGCTGTAATTCTTAAGCAGAAGACGCCCAAAACATCACGGACAATCAGATAAATTCGAAATATATCTGTCTAATAATGGTATCACAATACGAAACAATTAAAGTCGAGTGTAATTTTTCAACATTTTCAATTTAAATAATACAAATTTATTACCTGATTTCTATTTTGCACTAAATATGATAAATTTGGTGGTAACCTTTTCAACGTGCAGAGTTATAACAAAATTATTCGTATATCACCTAATTTATTATTTAGTCCACTAGAATAAAAAGTACTCAATGTCTATTAAATCAAATATTAATACCATTTCCTTATTAAGTTTCTGAAGATTTTTTATGTGGCAACATCTTCATTATACGAATTGTCAATAACTTTAAAAATATGTGGTGCGTGTAGGAGCTTTGCTTTTAAGGTGGATATTATCGTTGTATTTTTATGCGCTAATATTAACTTTCCGTAGTGGTGCTTGTCCCATATATGGAACGTGGCTGCCTTTATGCAATGGCTATAGGTTCAAATCCTAGTTTAAATTTATTAGTAAAAATCCCTTTTTCTTTTTTCTTTGACTTACCCTTGAGCTTCATTTATATAAAATATGAACTTCCCGTGTCTTTTAATAATCAGCTTCACGCTGTATCCCGAACATAGCTGGATAGACCGAGGAAACCTAATGTTAAAACTTTCCGCCGAATTCTGGAGGCATTGCGTGCTAAGAAGCGAAACTAGGAACTAAACGACGTGCTTAGCCTCGAAACCTGAGCAAAGAAAAGAAAATGTAAATTGATATAAATATTTCATTTTCTTGAATGGGGATCGAACCCACAACCAGTCGCGCTTACAGTCAAACAATTGTGCCCCTGTCTCTTTTACCTGTGAAAAAAATACTCCACAAACCTGCCAACTCTACACAATACATATAAATTCATGTTAATAGATGAAAACTATTTTTTCATTCCATCCTAATTGATATTCCATTAAAGACGTTGTGAAAAGCTTAACGTATGGGATAATATACTTAAATTTATATTATTGTATATATTACAGGAAGTTAGTTTATATATAAATTAAGGAATGTGAATGTTCATTTTAATTAAAAATGTTAATATATATCTCATAATATATAAGAGACTATTTATAATCCAAGTGAACTTTAATCTTTTGATTTAATTCTTGTTTATCGAAGGGTAGTGACACCAGTAATCAAAATTTAAAATTTAAAATAATATTACGATTAAAAATAATAAAATAATTTTTAAGTTATAAAATATATTTTTTATAATCTGAAAATAAATTCAAATTTCTTTAAATTTGTGTCTCCACCTATAGACATTGAGGTACCAGTAATTGACACCTATTCATTGAGGTATCTACTGGTACCTTATCAATTGCATTTTTTTAGCATAGTTTTTTTATAGGTAAAACGAATCGATAGTTATCGAAGTACCAAAATTTGTCAAAAATATCTTTGGCAATCTAATTATTTTAAATAAATAATTATATAAATAAAATTAATTCTGTCAGGGTATAAAAAAAATATAAATAATATCTTTCCAATTAGCTTAAGAAATGTATAATTTTTCAATAAAGCACTCGATTTATCATCTCGCCATCTTTAAATAGAGTGACGCGATAAAATTTTATTGTCCTAAATGTCACGCTACATACTTCCTGTATTTGTACATTTAGTTTCGACATGCTATCCTACTGTGTAATATTACCTCTTTTTACCGTACAACTTCCTTCGTGTCTCCTCCACACAACGGAACATTGGCGACGTGCTATGTGCTCAACTGGCACGCTCGGCACGCCATAATTAAAGGATAACATAATGTTCGGTGTTCAGAATTTTGCAATTTAGTATTTACACCCTTATTTTAAAAAGCTGTAAAAAAGTATCGATCATTGGCGTTAGTCGGTTCCTTTACCCTACACGAGTATATTTTCAAAATTATTTCATTTAATTTTTTTAGCTCGCACTATACTTGTTTAAAAAATACACAATAATACATTTGTTGCAAAACTCTAAATATGGCAAACGTGACTGTCTCGAATACCGAGCATGACTTTCTTATTTATCTCTTTAACTTATCAGATTAACATTTTTGTGTCCATGTAATTTTTGTTTGCAAGTAAACTTATTTGTTTTTTAACATATAATATATAATTGCCTGGGGGCGAGGCAAACAGCGGCGTTGAGTTTCGCCACTCAGCACGCAATGCCTTCAGAATTCGGCGGAAAGTTGGGAACGGAATGTCTTAACTCTAGGTTCCGTCTGCCTACCTTTAAATAATATAATAATCTCAGTATCTCTATAAAAAAAAATCTTCTTGCCGCAACAGTGTTTATATTATACTTGTCACACTGTTTAATATGAAATTGTTGTAAGTAACTGCAGTTACTCATTTTTTATAGTTGCATCTTCTTCCAAAACGAGTTGAGTTGAGAAATTTTTTATCGGTTCATAAAATACATTAATTTAAAGGCTGTTACATTCGCGGTGGGAATATCGCAATGCTAAAAATGTTTTCGCTCAACATAACAGTAGATCATATCAATAAATCTACATAAATTTTGCTAACATCGTTATTTTTAAGTATTTAATTAAAAAATTGTAAATAACAGCTTATAAACGATTTTATTTTGTAATTTAAACCTAAATAGTTTTTTTTTCTCTAAAGATATTTATAAACATATGTGTTGTGCTGGATATGTGCTTGTGTCATAAATCTTTTGTATTTAACTTTATTTCACTTTACTTACTACACTTCACGCACATTGACACTATTAGTCAGTTACCTACAAGATTCCCGCAATTCAAATCAATAATTTATCCAAGAGTTCAACAAATAAATGTTAAAAAAAGCCCTGAACCTTACAAAAGTGTTGGCACACGATCTTAAACAATGTGAGGTTATATTACCACTCATTATTTGTACTTCGCACTTCCTTACATCCCTATCATTACTTAAACACGAAGCTTCCTCACAATCAGTAAGCCATAACGAGAGATCTGATAACTCTCCATTGTTATTGTTATGCTGTCTCAACAATGGCATTGTGGCGGGAATCTTACTGGAGCAGTAGTGTCTGCGTATGACAGAGCAAGATTAATGGTCGTCGCGATCATTGAAAAATATCCTATTTACTTTTAGATGACCTGGTTTATAAAACATTCGGACATACTACTTTTATTTCTTGTCATTTTATTATATATTATATTTTGCATGCTGTAATAGTACGGAGGTAAAATTTAGCGAATTTATAAATGGAACACTTAAATTAAAACTTTAGACTCTAATTTTTTTTTAATAGAAAAGACGAATTAAAATTTACTATAAAGGGCTTTGAATTTTTTGTAAGCCTTAGTCCGTGGGGATACAGATAAAAATGACGTCAAACTCGTATTCAAATTTAACCTCCGGACACACAATTGATTGGTTTTCGCGCAGTCATTTTTATCTGTTATTCCTCTTCCCACAGAGCTCGCGAGGCAGAACGTTATCACAAAACAGATTTTGGAAGCTTTCATACAAAAGAAGTTGGGTCTTGCCAGTACTAACTTAAGAGCACCTTCAATATTTGATATCCTACCAATGAAAAAAACTGAAGACAGAACAACTAGACAGTCCTCAGAACAGAATATAAGTAACCTTTCTCCAGAAATATCAGACGAACAGGACATGATGGACGATCCAGAAATGTTAGGAGACTCTGAAGATTCTGAAATTTTGGATGATTTAGAAAGTTCGAGAACACGAGATGTGCACTATGGAGATGATGACGGCTTACAGAGCGTCGAGAGTGAGCAAATAGACTCCATATATTCTGAAGGTATCACTTGATTAAATATGCAATCTTCTTATGTAATTGACTATACTCTTCTTTTCTATTTTTATTTCTTTATTTGATAACTTATACTAGCTTTTCCGTAAATTTATTTAGTAGATTTTTTAATTTGAGTGACTAATTTTACCTGTATGTTAAATCTTATCTGGTATGGTAATTTCACTATAAAATTTAGCATTTATAATTTGTATGAGCTTTTTTATATTTATTATATATTTATTAATATTAAATATGTGAGGATTATAATAAAAAATATTTATAGTGTTTTTTTTTACTTTTTTGACTTGTCTACTAAGAAATAGAAACTTTTGGCTTATACTGCTTATTGTTTCTTACTCTCTATTCTTATACACACCGTACGTACGTTTTGTATTGTACTAGTAATTAATGTGATAATAATATCATTTTTGGTTTCCGTTCTTAGTTTTTTTTTGATAAATTCTTTTAGAAACTAACAACAATAAAAGAAAATAAAACATTTTTAATTGAACGTCAAATAAAAAAAAAATATTTAGGTAGCATGACATTTTTATTTCATTCTATAGCAATTTTTTTCAGCTCCACTTTCCGCTCGAATTCTAGATATTGAATGTCGTTGGCAAAAGTCTTTGCCGAACCAAGAAATCGAATTTTATAATTTGTAAGCTATTAATCCATAATGGGGAACGAATAAAAATCTATGAAAGAAGACATAAATCCGTTAAATATTTGGTCTTTTCACATATTTACGAAAACAAAACAATGTCAAGTATGCCAATTGATTGTATAACCTCAAATTTTATCTAATTACGTTGAGTTTACGTTTGTTAATTATGATCTACACACATCTTGGTAAATGTGAACCGAGTGTGAAAATATTGCGCATAGTTCAAGAAGTTGCGAAAAATCCGTACGGGAGAGTCACGCTCAAACGTCATTTACTACGAGACGCTAATTTTTAATATTTCATGTTAGTTTATGAACTACAGTAGTTGTACCTATATCTTTTTGAATGCCAAGGATTGTCATATATTAGTAACTATTGTTATTAACATATTTATTGTGAGAGCCTAATTCTTAAGCGTAATTAAATGATGCAATATTATATATCTGTATTGTTTTTGTTCAAAATAATTGTAAAGATTCTTTATTAGCTAAACCTTGTACAGAAAATAAATATAAATTATCTATATCATTTTGAAGTCTAATACATTGTAATCTACTTAAGTATCGCTAAAAGAATGTAAAAAGTTATGGTAAAATATATCAAAACATAATCAAAATTAATTACATCTATTATCAAATCAAGATCGTAAAATTGTAATATCGAAATTAAAAAAACAATTAACTTAAAGTTATTACCTTTCGTAAACAGAGTATCACTAATAAAAATTAATAATTTATGTACAAAGCATGAGTTTTTCTCGGAGGCAACATATGATGGAACCTCATTAGAAGTACAATCTGTAGAAAAAACATTCATCTGAACTTTTTTTAAATTGTTAAAAAAATATATAGATATAAAAAAAATATTAATAATTATATACGAAAAAGCGCATACTTTATCATGAACAGATTAAATGAATACGTGATTCATCTATTGTAATGTACGAATAAAATATGTAGAGATTGTAGATACATATTTTAAAATTGAAAATAAAATATATCCGGCTTGTTTTTGAATACATACATTAGTATTTTATGTAAGCTCTGGAAGCTATAAAAACATTAGCGACAAGTTTTTGTGTGTTTCGACTAAATAGCATTTCTCGTAATTTAGTTATTTTATCGACGCCATCAAGAGGTTATTCCACTAGTATCAACGACATTTAGTGGACCTTGGCAAGGTCGATGGTACACAACCGGACAGACGCTTTAGTCTGTCCGGTTATTCATAGAGAATTATATCCTTTTATAAAATATATAATAAAAACTATAGTTATACTTTAATAAAATAACCTGATACGATGAAATTAAATATTTTAATATTTTATAACGAAAAACATTAGGCGTTTATAATTTTTATTTAACTTAAGATTTATGTTACTATAATGTAAATGAGTATATTAATATAACATCTTTGTCTGGGCTTTTTCATATTCATAATGTAAACAGTTTTATTTAATACACTTATTTGTTAGATTTAGAGAAGTATTGTTAAAATAAACGTAGACATAATTTTTTTTAATAATTATATAATTAAATATGACATATAGGTATCTACAGTACCTATACTTTTTGAAATGAAAAATTCTTAAATTATCATTTACGTCGAACGAAACATATATAGTAATTAATCATTAATTAAAATATAAATGAAAATATATTGTTATTTAATATTTCATTTTAGACATGTATGTAACATGTTATCTTGCAAAATTTAGTTTTTGGTACAGAGAATTCGATCTCAATACTTTATACAATAACAATAAATATATCATAAAATATTTGTAATGCAAGGTACATTTTTTTTACGAAATAAAAAATATATTTACACAATATAAATTATCCATAGATTTAAAATTTGAATTCATAAAAAACACAAAATGCTTTAAAAAATATTTTAGGGATGCACAATTTTATGTTATTCTATTTTTGTAAGCTAAGCAATAATTAATATTCACAATAATAATAATAATTTTAACGTATAATATATTCAACCAGCAATTTTGGACGGACTTTTAGACCGATTTTATTTAAATAAGTTTCTATTTAAATATTATTTTTAAATATTAATAAAAACCCACAATTTAAATAAGTACAAGTAATTATTTTTTTTATAAAAATAATATTTTACAGTGGCGTTTTGCATATTAATAACAAAAACTTAAGAAAATAATTATGCAAAACTGTATTTTGTTAAACAGAGGTCGAGTGGCAAATTATCATTTCTAAAAAAAGTTAGTTTATGAAATGAACTCGAAGGAACAAGTTAAACAGGTGACATTTGATACTTGGCTATAGGCATGTTGCTCCGTTGATTGGTTAAAGCTATGTTAACACATAAAAATTCTTTTGCTTTTACTATCATTTTTTTTTATTTTTATTAAGTTATTATTAAACAAATTTTATGTAGCTTTATCTTGTCTCTTTTCGTAATATGATAATAATATTTTAACTATATATTACAAATAGTAAATTATTTTAAAAAAAAACAATAAATAGACGACAAAGATGTAGCGAACAAACGCAATGGTTGTGAATTCGATCTTCAATCAGGCGAAAGAATTAATTATTTTCATTTCAAATGGGGAGGTATTTTACATATATACATTTAACGAGGACACCACACGCCACCGTAGCGTTGAGTTCCGTCACTGAAAGCGAAATGCCTCGAATTTGGACGAAAAGTGGAGTAACGATTGTCTTGACACATACGATGCACAAGATAAAGCGTGAAGCTTAAAAAAAGCAAATAAATTTTCAAAATGGTTAATATATTACATTTTTCCCTAACAATTCTAGTAATCTATGACATAAAGTATTAGTTTGATCACTACTTAACGATTTCAAGAAAAAAAAACGTTCGCAACGTTAAGGTACAATACAATTATCATTATGTTCGCTCTGTTTATCGCTTTATTGGCTTGTCTTTACACTAAAAATATTATTCAAATTAAACTTTTCATAAAATCGTTTCTAGATATCAGGAGCAAATATCTATTAATATACATATTATATTTTTCATTAACCATGAAGTATTTAGTTACTTGTACACAGAACCATAAGATATTTATCGATTTTAAAAACCAATCAAATTTCAAAATTAATATTCAATTTACATAATATAATTTATGTTAAGTTTTCCAATAATCATCATAAAGCTAATGTGGAAAACATAATACATCAAATTTTAATTCAATATAAGGTCGGATCCAAAAACATATTTAATTATACTTATTCGATTTCATTTTCATTTTGATTTAGCCTTGACACGGTGTCACAATGGCTATAAATCAAGATTTTTGTTCTTTTACAATCATAAATGTCACATTTAAGCAGTGCCTTACAATGTAGTGATGATTTCCTTATAAAATCTTAATTAAATTATTTAAATCGATACTTCGATTGGTTAATTTGATCATTTTTTAATTAATAATTAACAAAAACAATCCAATATTCCATAACTATGATGAATATCTCACATATTGAGTTGTATGAACGGATGAGATAACTTAATTTCGAAGAAGCGATGCATTTAATGGAAAAA
>DWAN01003831.1:0-12910 GCA_018230445.1 Heliconius hewitsoni
CTTACGACACCACCAGTACCAGGATGATCCAATTCTAGGCCGGGATCACACGGCATATTAAATATAGGACCCGAGGAGTCAAATTTTATTGCTCCTGTGCTCTGTTTGTAAATATGGCGCAGTAAATTGATATAAAATGGTTCGATGTTTTGATTTTGCAGAACTTGAAATATGGAAGTATGAGAAATGCTGTCAAATGCTTTGGTAAAATTGACATACCAGAGTGAAACCCTGGTTAAATGGGAGGTTGTTCGTCGTCCAGCTGTTGAGAGATCCGATATTCGATAATTTTAATGAATGTTTTGTAGAACAATAAAATGTAAATAAAAAAAATTAAACCAATTTTACCGCCCCCGCACCGCGCTCGCGTCTCTCGCTCCTTAAATTTTTGAAACGGTTTCTGGTTATATTACTTTTTGATTTTTCTAATAAAAATCGGAAATGCCATCCTATGATTTTAATAATTTTCACTTTACAAATTTTAATACATTATTTATTAAAACAGGAACGCAATTCTCTGTACTTCCCTGTACAAACAAACGATTCACAAATTTAAGCGGGCGAAGCCGCGATTTGTCGCTAGTGTATATATATTCATATGGTCAGGGGCGCATTCTGTAGGTACAGTTTAAATTTAACAGCATTCAAGGTCTGTTATTTAACGTTGCTAGGAATTTAAAACGAGATTTTTTGCCTTTTTTGAGAATCTAGACTTGCAATATTCGATACGGACAAATCAATTAATACTAACTTTTCAACAACAATAAAGTCCCCATTTTTTTTAATTAAAAGGATTTTAAAGACAAAATAATAAAACTTTTTTAGAGGTAATTTAAAGAAACAAAACTATTTCAGCATAGAGTGTATAACAATATAATTTCTGAAATCTAGAATGACTATACAAGCGTGTAACTGTAAGCGCGACAGGTTGTGGGTTCGATTACCACTCCATTAGGAAATTTTATATTTAAATTACTTCGCTCTCGTATCGATACAAAATGTTGAGCAAAACAATTGTTATTAAAATTCTGTAAATTATATTGAAGTATTAAAAACGTAATATACTTGAATAAAGTGCACGCTTAAATGACGAACGAGCGATAAAAAGGTTGCGTGCACGCCCCAGCACAGTACAATGGTTGAACTTAAATATGGCTAATTTCCTCCTGTCATTCAATGATTAATTTATTAACTCGTTATTTTGTCCAAAGAAGAAAAATCTTTTCAGAGATATAATATTACAAGCTTTTCGCGGTACATGCGTGCGACTGTAAGCGTGACAGGTTGTGGGTTCGAATCCCAATCGGGGAAAAGGAATGTTTAATATTTTAATTGTCTCTGGAATCGAGGCAAAGCGTGGAGTTGAGTTATACTTTTCAAGGAAATTAATCACAACGCAAATATATACATAGGTGTAGTACAAAAAATATATATTAACATTTTGGATATAAAACAGTCACATATATTATTCTTAAAATATAAACTAACGAATATGATACATTTTTAGAGACAAAAAAAAACTCACGTTAATCATAATAATTTAAGTTAATTATGAAATTTTCAAAAACTCAACTCAACTATAATAGAAACTATAATACAAACAAAAAATATATACTAGATAATAAACTAAGCGTCCATCCCACACAGACGTATTATTAAATTACTTTGCGCGCGCAATAGCCTTGTTCTATGAATCGACGAGGTGACGTCAGCCATCGACGCGTACAACGTCGCATCTTTAAAGTTTTGAGTTTTTCCAATAATATATATACACAACTATAGTTTTCTAAGAAAGCAGTACTAAACACGTGTTTTACGGTTACGTTAGACAGAGAGATCCGTTTGTATGAGTGATTTTCTCTACTTTCCGTTTATTTTTTAATAATCGTTTTTTTTCAGCTTCACCTGTGTCCAGTACACAGCAGGGCAGGCAGGCAGTTCCCCATTTACCGCCCAATTACGGAGGCATTATGTGTTGAGTGGTTTGCCTCGACACCAGAGCGAAGAAATTAAAATATACATTTTAAATAAATATTTAATTTCCTAGATTGGGTATCGAACCACAACCTGTTGCATTCACAGCTACATACTTGTGCCCCTGCACCACGACCACCCCAACTCTCACCATAAGTGAGGAAGAATATCAATTATAATATTAATTCTACACAAATTAGACTTGAACTCGTTACCTTGGCCTCAGTACATCAATTGATTTATTGTCATTTGTGACGCGACACGCTAAATATAACTCATATACAATATCATATGCTATTAAAATGATATATTCGGTTAAATATTTTAAACCGGAAAAACTAACAAAATTAGATTAAGATCAAAATATTATTTAATAATATCAATACGTTCGTTATTTATGTTGTATTGATGTACCGGTTTCGGTTCTCAGAATAATAATATATTATAATAATATACTAGACATTATTAATATATGTATTTTATCCGGTTTGCGAGAATTAATAATTGCCCGTTTTAAGAGTACCTATATTAAAATTTTAAATTTCACGCTAACCGCACTTACTTGATATCGGAGAAAATTCGCGGAACATATTAATATTTATGACATTAATATATTATGTTATATATTCGGCATTTTTTTATTTTTTGAAGGTTTACAATTGCTTGCACTGGAATGGACTATACCAGCTTCACGCTGTATCCCACACAGCAGGGTAGGCAGAGGGAACCTAGTGTTAAGACACTCCGTTCACACGCCGCACTTTTATCTTTCTATGAGGAAATTAAAAATATTCACGAGTAGGGACAAAATACACAACCATCGCGCTTACTGTTAGACTCTGTAGAGTCTGTACCATTGCACCACGATAGACTCGTGGCATTTTCAGCTTTTTTATTAGCTTCACGCTGTAACCCACACATTGCAGGGTCGGTAGAGGAAACCAGGGAACATAGTGTCAAGAGAATCCTTTCCCCATGACCACATCCGTTCCCGGCTGGACTCCGAATTCTTGAGGCATTGTGTGATGAGTGGCGGAACTCAACGCCCGTGTTAATTCAAATTAACATTAAAGAATTTGAAACGCGAGATGTATAATTGTTAAGTTATTAAATATATTTACGCGTGCCCTCCTTCAATATTTTGGAATAAACTTAATAATATAATATATATGAAAGGTCAACTAACGGTCAATAGGTTTTTTTATTTATAGAAAAAAAACATTTCTTGAAATTATTTTATTACCGCCATAAGAATACGTTCCGAGAACTGTAAAAATCGTAGCACCAAATGCGATCAACTTATCGCCAAATTGAGCGATGCGCTAATATTTTTTGTTTTTTTTTCTTAAGAATGAATTTGCAGATATTTGTTTATTCGTTATTAGCCAATAACGATTCCGAGAATTCGCATTTTTTTTATTTGTCATCAAACAAATGAAGATATATGATTTGAATCGATTTTTTTAGCGAATGCCCTGAATCTTGTCAACTTCTGAGAACCTCCCCTCGTTCAGTTCGCTAAATCTGTATACTTTTTCATATAAAAAAAAATGAATTAAGTCGTTATTCGTCACAGCTTTTTCTCCGTTCAAAACATTGCTATTTACATACCAAAACGGCAAACAAACTGATTTTCAACTTTATGTATACTATAAAAGAGAACATTGATATACTTAGAGCCAAATCCATCTAATGTGGTATGACGGGGTAAAAATTGGTGAAAATCGTGCCAGAGAATCCGAAATTGTATACTTATTCATACAAATGTTCTTTATTTTAAAATTAAAAATAAAAGAAACAAACACGAATAAAAGTTTAATTTTTTTGTAAATATTAACTTTTATCTGGTGATTACGTGGACAAATGAAAATAACTAAGAGTATGAAAGGTACTGTACAACGAGTTTTATCAAAGCGATTAACATCACATAGCCATCCTAGCTAGCTGGACTATCTAAAAGAAAAAGTTTAAGAGATTAGCGCGTTCAACCAAACACTAACGAATAAATAGTAGAGCTACACAGAGCAATGCCATTGTAAAAAATCTAGACGCGCTGTAACGCATCAAGCCAAGTTACATATTTTATAGATACACCTCCGATCAACATCAATGGATAGTTAATTGAAGTTGAACTCTTAAAATTATTTATTAGTAACTTAAAATGGAAACTATGACTTTATTATATTTTTTTCATTATTTATTGTCAACATTTTGAGATGGTTCATTTGCATTGTGAACATTGTAATTATGCTAATTCATATCAAGGTCGGGTCCAACAATTACATGACAGGTAGGTGTGCGCCATATTTAAAATCGCGGCACCATACATATAGTGACATTGATTTGTTCATTTAGACTGTTTTCCTGTTATTGTTATTGTTTGGTAAAAATATTTAACATAATATAATCATGTTTGATGGTTTTCCTTATGAAGATTATTATTAAAGAACAGGATTAATTTATAATTTAAATCCTTATATATGGTGCTTGTAAAATGGATTTTATTATTATATTCTAATAAGTAAAGCAATTCTTTCATTTTATTAATTTGAACTTTCTAATAAATTTGATGAGAATATTGAAGTTTTAAGGACATAAGAAATTATTTCAGCGATCGTTAATTTTATAACAGAGTTCATTAAGTTCAAGTTCAGTTCAAGTTAACACATGTTTGTTACAATAATATAAAATTTTGTATCTGTCGAAGACTATAAATAATATTTAAAAAGTTTTATTCCGAGATGTGACTTCTTTCTTAACTTTTTGAAATTCGACATTGAATAGATGTTTCTTTTTTTTGCGGATAATAATTTATTTATGTCACTGGTATGTGTAATCGAAACCATTCACATAAACTGGATCTGTACATACCATATTTTACTTTAAGCAGAAACAACATCTAAAATAAATAAACAATTCCATCATTTTTCTATGATTTAAAAAAAGACAATGTCTATGGTTTATACTAGCCACAGACAACTATAATATCCAGGAATCGTAATAATAAAAAAGTTAAATGGCAACGTGAGCGTGTAAGACCGCTAATGATGGTCGACGAGGTAGCACGTAATTGAACGGAGGCCAATGCCGAACGAGGGTCGCCCGGTCGCACTCTCCTGGCCAGTTCTGTACACGTGATGTATAATATGAAAGTTTGTGAGGATGGGTGTATGTTTCACTTTTTTCTCTCTTATTTAAATGTAACTTAACAGGAATATACTTTGCTTACAAATCAGAATAATATATAAGCTACTTTGAATAATTTGGCTTCAATATAACAAAAACTTACACAGCGGGCAAAGCTGCGTCTAGGTTGCTCTTATTTTTTTTTATTCTTTTAATTATGAATCATAGATAATTAATTAAACTAAAATTTTAAATGATCTAATAAGTTAAATATTTTTTTTGTTAATTTAACAATTTTTTCACTCACACATTGCATGTTGAATATCAACGCCGAGCATTGCCTCGACACCAGAGCTAAGAACTTACATTACATTTTGTAGAGTGGGAATCGAACTCCCACCGACTGGCCTCATATATTTCGACTTAACTGAAATATTAGCCATACAGACCGTTGTCGTTTAGAATTATTTAAATATTAAAAATCAAATATTTAAAATAATTTAATAAAAACCAGATTAAGCAAAGTGGGGAACAAATTAATTAGTTGTTATATCAAATTAAATGCTATTAAATTTTATTACTTAACGTTAAGAATTAAGACGCAGGTGGTCCTTGACGATAGCGGGCCAAGAACGGTAGAGCTAAGCTGACTCGCAGATAAGCTAAGTAAGATAACCTTCTTATAAACATTGCACAGCTAAAATATTTTTAGAAAAAAATAATAATATAAGTTAAAATATTTTATACAATATAACATCAAATGTGATTTTTTTTTCGTTTTACCTTTTCTGCGTTTGAATTTAAGACACTCCGTTTTCATTAAGACACTTCCGTTTCCCCACTTTCTGCCGAATTCTTGAGGCATTGCGTGTTGAGTGGCGGAACTTAACGCCGCGCTTTGCTTAGTTACTGGAGCGAGGAAATGAAAATATTAAATATTACATTTCCTCGAGTGGGAATCAAACCCTCACCTGTATTTTACAGTCGCGCGCTTGTGCCCCTGTGCCACGACTGGCCTCCTGGGTTTTTATAGTATACATTAAAAAAATATAATATAAATATATATAAATTTAACCAACTTCAGATTTTTTAAGATTTAGATTTCAAAATCGTTACGAGTTAGTTACAAGTGTTTATGTTATTTTTCTTTTTTTTTATCACACTATCATTGGGGCTTTTGCTTTACTTAACCACAAGGAAATTATATGTTACACAATGTTTCCTAAAATAATTGACAATTACATATATTGTTCATGTTCATAATTATAAATAGAATATTGTAGATGCCGTCACGGCGCAGGGGCACAAGTGCGACTGACTATAAGCGCGAAGATTGTGGGTTCGAATCCTACTCGAGAGAATGAAATATTGCACCGAAGATAAGCGCGGCGCAGAGTACCTCGACTCTACACTCAATAACGCAAGCGTGAAGCTACAAAAAATTGTAGAGGCGGTCGTGTGTGGGACAGCATGTGATTGTGGGTTCGACCCCATTAAGAAGAATAATTATTAAAAATATTTGAATTGTTTACATCCTATCGCAATTGTAAGATAGATCAACCGCGACTTTCAGTTCCGCTACTCAACATTCAATGTATAAAAAATTGCCGTACAGAATGTCTTCAATGGCTACCTCTGCATATATTGCCATGCGAGAATAAGCTCGAATCTGTCAATATTATCTATATACGAAGCTTATCGTAAAGAGGAATATTAAATTTATGTTATGTAATCGTTAATTTCTGTTCGTTTTATAGAGTTAGGTACGATGTCTCACATTAGACTGGCTCTTAGTACCCACTCAGCAATTAGTCCAATCTCTTGGCTCGAAGTAACATGCTATTTTCGTTCATCATCATACTGTTAGTCAATTATTTACAATTGTCGAGAAATATTTTAATGAAGATAAAATATTGTAGCCAATCGTGGCGTAAGGGCACAAAATGCGACTGTATACTCGACCTTGTTGTCGGTTCGATCCTCACTCGAGGAAATTAAATATTTATTTAAATGTATATTTCCATTTCTTCGTTCTGGAAGCGAGGCAAAGAGCTGCATTGAGTTCCGCCACTCAGCACACAATGCCTTCAGTCAGACAATTCAGCGGAAAGTGGGGAACGAAGTGTCTTAACAATAAGTCCCCGCTGCCTACCCTGCTCTGTGCGGGATAAAGCGTTTAAGATAAAATGTTACTGAATAACAAAATATCTGGACCGGTCTCGTGGCCAAAGGCAAATATTTCAGTTAGACATGTAACTTCTAGTTATGTTAACGTCATGGAGTAAACAATAAATGTTATTTGTGTAGATCGAAGTTCCTCGGAACGTACGCGCGCGCTTTGTTTTCAAAACTGCTTCCATTTATCCAATACGGAGAAGTGAATTTAGATTGTAAGCCTTCCAACTTGTGATAGCAATTGGAACGAAACACAAAAACTATCTTGAATAAAGTATGTTAAAAAATCTGTAGACACCATGGAAAAGCATTTCTCACGATAAAGTAACTGTTATCATAATTTTCAGTTTCGCGCTTCATTCCGCGAATAGCAGAGTAGGAAAAGTAACCCTGGGAACCTAGTGCTAAGGCACTCCGTTCCGATTAAGAAGCTACCGTTTCTAACTCCCCACCGAATTGTCGAGGCATAGCGTGTTAGGTGACGGATATATTAAATATGTTATCACTTTATCATCATTTTTATGATGAGGCATTCTCATTTTGATATGTCACCTACAATTATGTATTAATTATTCACTACAATTATTACATTTAAAATATAACGATGATTATAAAAAGTCCAAAAAAAACAATTAACAAAAAAATACACAAAAAATGTAAGAGTACAGAATTCTTAGATAAATTCTTGAAATGAAATTCTTCAAAATCTATTAAGAAACTTCAATATTCCTATTTGCTTTTCCTCGTGATTTTTCCCTTAAACTTTAACATTCTCAACGGCGCTGTTCTCGAAACGTCATTACTTATGTATACAAAGAGATTTTAGTTCCAGTGTCGGGATCTATCAACATTTGCAAGTTGTTACGTAAACGGGCGGTAAACGAATGCCGACAGTAACGGTATTTTGGTTTATTCGATTCAACTACTTCAGTGAAAACTGTATTGATCCAAAATATTATTGAAGCGTACAACAAACAAAAATATAACTTAAGTAACCTAAGTATACAAAATCGATCATAATTAGATCTCTTGATACTATAACATAAAATTTGATTTAATACCACCTTTTCTAGATACCATAAATATGTTCTCTCAGTATTGTTTTTTTTTTTCAATTTAAAGTAAAAGTAAAACTTTATAAAAATATTTAAATATATTTATTAACATAATAAACATTAAAGTGGAGCGCTGCATGTAGAGCACGTGCATATATAAAGGTCGTGCGTTCTTTCCCATTCGGAGAAATTAATTATATTCTTTACCTTGCCCTGGTGCAAAGACAAAGCTGCAAGCACACTCCTCATCTATATCATTTCATCCAAAAGTCTTTCCATAGGTTTCTTCTGACTACCCTGTTATGTGCGGGATTTTTAACGCTATCCTCTGAATTTTGCAGGGTAGTCAGAGGCAATCTAGAGTTAAGGTGTCTTAAGACAGAGGGAACCTTTGGAGACATTGTGTGTCGAATTCACAATCTGTCCCGTTAGTGAACAACTGCATCGCACGCCTGTGCGCCTACGCCTCGACTGGCCGCAATAATAAATACTACGTAATCAAAAAAATTCAAAAAAGCAATGTAAACGCCAAGAACATAACGTACGGGGAAAGGTCCTCGTAAACATCTCGAATAGGGAAGTAGAATCAAGATTCCTAATAGGTGAACATTTTGGACGTGCTTAGGAGGACGTATTAAGTCGCTGCCACCAGCTTTCATCCGAGATGGTATTAATATTCCATCGACGGACCGAACTAGGGTCAAGTGACCCATAACTCTGATCCTACTCGAGTGAAGTATATCCACAATTTACATTTTTCTACGAAACTCTTTCTATTAAACCTTACGTTGCCTCCCTTTTGTGGCTAACGATGCTACTTACAATTCACGCAATGCGACATCTATTGCGGTCGGTTTACTTGAAAAATGTACGTTTCACGAATGCCGATGGCTCATAAAAATGCCGCTTGCGTTTGGTCCACGAATAAAACTATAAATAATCCAGTTCCGCAACATTTCGTCCTTTCTAAATCTGCTTCACGCTCTATCCCGCACTGGAAAGGCTTAGTGTGAAGACACTACGTTGCCCCAGTTCCGCTGTTTTTTTTGAGACATTGCGTGTTGACTGGTGGAACTCAACGCCGGCTTTAATGCCAGAGCGAAGAAATGAAAATATTAATAAGTAATAACTAATTTTTCCGAGTGGGAATCGAACCCACAACCGTCGCGTTTACAGTCACAGTCTAGTGCCCCTGCGCCACGACGGCCCCAAAAGTCATCATGCTTTCTTCAAGTTCGCAAATTATTCATATGAATATTACGAAAGATAAGGAAAATGCAAGAGCGTTGCCCGCGCACGAATTGATTTTTGAGGTAAAACGTCAATAAAATTTAAACAAATCAGCTTCACGCTGTATTTCGCACGCAGTAGGGTAAGCAGAGGGAACCCAGTGTTAAGACAATCTGTTCCCCACTTTCCGCCGATTTCTGGTATTGTGTGTTGAGGGGCGAAAGCGAAGAAATGAAAATATAAATTTAAATAAATTTCTCGAGTAGGGATCGAACCCACAAACAGTGCGATTATAATCTCACTTTGTGCCCCTGCACCACGACTGGCCTCGGTAAAACTATTTACTTTATTTTGGTTAGGAAGCATTTACTAAGAATTCTATACATTAAAAAAAATACAACAATTACAGTAAATACTAAAGGCAACTATCGATTAGTAGTAAGCGTCCGAAAGCTCTTCTAACGAAGTTCTAGTAACGTCTGAAACCGGTCATGATTAGAGAGTTGCCGATACACTTTACTGATTTGTGAAATATAAAACATACGCTTGCTGGGAAATATTTTGTACTATTTACAAAAATAAATACATTTTACATAATATATAACTTTTGTTTTGAACCTTCTTTTAAATATAAACCAATACTTATACGTTCATTTTCATTTCTTAGACGGTTTTCAAGAGGTGCGTGCTAGTTCGAATCTTTCTACGTTATAAAAATAATATGTATATATTTGTAATAAGTCTCATTTATTAGACTGTGAAAAATAGTAATAACCTTTAAGTACACAGTTTTAGCCTATATCAAAAAGAAGAAACTATATAATAATCAAAAATATCCTTAGGTCAGTTTTAGTTGGTGACAACGAAAGACACATCGAGAAGCGTTTTACTACTTCTTCCTTCATTCATTTTGATATATGCGACCTAAATACTTTCTAAGGCCCCTGTTTATAAACCGCTGACAAATCTGCGAACGATCTTAAGACGCCTTTTTCATTCATACATTACATACATATCTATGAATGAAAATAACATCTCAAGATCAATCTCAGACTTGAGATGAGCTATATATAAATACGACCATAAGTATAGCAACAGTTATCCTATAAAAAAAACCGGACAAGCGCTAGTCAGGCTTGCCCACCGATGGTTCCCTACAGAAATTAGAGGTTTCGAACTTTTTCTGAAATTTAAGCTTCGCTTAGCAAGAGCACTTGAGGCTTTAATATCAAATTTTGCTCCCCTTTTAAGGCTATTTCAATCGGAAGTATCCTATGTATTTTGATTCCCTTTATAGAGTCGAAATACGCGTTTTTGCGATATAAACGCCATATCTTTTTTTTAAGTAACTTTAGATTATTTTTTTTTCAGAAAATCAAGGGACCGTAGATCTGACTACATAGTTTGAATTTTAAATCGCTATTTGCAAGCGTTCCTGAGATAGAGGCTCTTGACAGACAGACAAACGGACATCAAAGTGATCTTATTAGAGTTCCTTTTTTCCTTAAAAGTTACAGAACCCTACTAAAACAAAAAAATTTCTTATTATTGACTTTTTGACAGGCACACGTGGCCCACATTGCGCCAACAAAAAATCATGTCCACGAAGAATTTAAATTATAAAACCAGTTTTAGAGCTGTTACTGGATTTTAAAATACTTTCTCTAAAAGGACGATGTCAACGATCTTGTCTATATCCTATATGAATACAAAAGTAATAAAAGTGATTCGTTTCACTAATAATAATATCTTCATTCATAAAATAATTATTGATAACTACATTTATATGTAGTAAGTTTTGTTTTTAATTAAATATATGGCAATGTTTAGGATTGGTATTTTTTAGCTTCACGCTGTATCGATGGCGTCAATGTTTATTAATAATAAATAAATTATATTATTTTGCTGTCTACAGTTTGAGTCATTTTCGTTGTTATAATAATAATCAATATCTATATACATATAATGACTATAAATTTCCCGCACATTGAAAATATTTATGATGAAGGTTGAGGCCAGTCGTGGCACAGGGGTACAACCGTGCAAATATAAACGTGACAGGTTGTGGGTTTGATATCCACTCAATTAAATTGAATATTTAATATTTTCATTTCCTTGCTCTGGTAACGATTCAAAGTGCGGCGTTGAGTTCCGCCTCTAACACGCAATCTGAATTCAACGGAAAGTGGGGGAACGGAAGTGTCTTAATGGGAACGGTGTCTAAGCACTAGATTCCGGATCCCTTCTGCCGACCCTTCTATGCGGGATAAATAGTGAAGGTAGAGTGAATAAATATTATAATCTGGTGTTCACTTTGTCAATACGTGAAGTGGAAATCAAACATCCTTATTTTAAAATCAGCTTCACGCTGTATCCCGCACACAGCAGGGTAGGCAGAGGGAACCTAGTGTTAAGACACTCCGTTTCCCAATTTTTTTGATTTTTTTTTAATAGTTTTATTATTATACTTTCCCTATATCCTTTTGTACATGACTATGTGTACTTACTATATAAATATTAATCACCACTAGTAGACACCCATATAAAAAGGGGAAAGTTTATTAATGTTTCATTCAATATCCGGTAGAATTGCATATGTTTATAGATATATAAAATAAAATATTATACACGTTTTATAGCACGAATATATATAATAACCTAGAGGTGAGGCATTGCACAGGGACAGAAGCGTGCGACTGTTAACACAACAAGTTGTGGATTCGAATCCCACTCGAAGAAATGATACATTGAATATTTTCATTTCCTCGTTCTGGTAACGAGCCAAAACGCGGCATTGAGTTTCGTCACTCATCATGCAATGTAACCAGAATTCGCTGGAAAGTGGAGAACGGAAATGTCTTGGGAAACGGAACTTGGAAACGGAAATGGGAACGGAGTATCTTAACACTAGCTTCCCTTCCCTCTGTCTATCCTGCTTTATGAAGGATGTAATATAAAGCTATAAAACAAAATAAAGATAATATTTCCAGCAAATGATTCACATAAACAGAAACAAATTCACTCAAGCAGAAGCAATAACTATCGAATTTAATTATAATTACCTTGCAACCGCCTCTTAATGTATATGCAAATTTAATAGTCTGCAAAAAAGAGTAGGTCGTGATCATATGGAGTGTCCGTGTGCATGCTAAATTATGTAGTCCATAGCACTGCTTACATCGAGTCAGTAATATTGTAATTGCTGGAAACCTGGACCTACTTATCTAACTGTATAAGGCTTATTTATTATGCTATGTTACACAAAATCGTACTAGAATAGAGAAGTCCTGCTATATTGTTAGCTTCAGGAGTACGGTAAATTAACATCACGTACGGTAAAACATTTTTGA